>VXAU01005167.1:0-34137 GCA_013399695.1 Formicarius rufipectus | reverse complement strand
GACGCAAAAGGCCCCAGGTAGCAAGTCTCTCTCTCTCTCTGAAGCACTGGGAACTCCGAAAATCCAGGGTTTAGGAAACAGGAGGAAAAAAAGGCAGGAGACCAAACTCATAGGCAGAGGTTCCATCCAAGAGCCATCTCTCTCCCCTTCTTCCCGCAGTCCTCCTCCTTTGCCCTGCTGAGAAACCACAAGCCTCCCTTCCCCTTACCACACCCACTCCAACCATTACCGCTGCTAGGTAACACCTTCACTCATCATTTGCCCCTTTTGTTAGAGGCAGTGAATAAAGAGAAGAGCTATTGACACCTCGTTTGGTGGTAGGGGAAAGAAAAATTCCAGGAGATTCTAAAACTGTAACACCTTCTCTGGCTGCCTTGTATTCCCTCCCAAGGTGATACCTCTGATTTATTAAAGGTTCTGATAGAAGCAGATGTTCTGTTCTGAGGAAACCATTTCATCCACAACCTGCCACCTGTCTTCTTCCAAAAGGCATCATTTATTTTAGCAGCATTAGCAGATTATCAGGGCTGAATAAATCTGCATGTCTGAGTTGGATGGTTTTTCTAGGTTCTCTATCCATCAGTTTCTGCATGCCTGCCAAAAGATGGGAAGCTCAGCAAGAGGATTCAGTGCTGGCATGTGAGTGCAACAGCCTGGTATGGGCTCTGTGGGGAGCCCAGGCTGCTGGAGAGCAGATGTGTCCATCTTGGTTTGGGGCAGAACGTGATGCTGGAGAGCAGGGATGTATTCTGTAGAGAGAATGGCAGAATAATTAGTACTTGACAGAGAAAACAGAATACATTGCTCTGGAAATGGGAACTCACATGACTGTTTTGGGGAGTGTTGGACCTGATCTGCACTTAGAGTCTTCACTGATGTGGGTCTTTCAGGTGGGAGTGTGAGCTTAGTACACCGTTTTGGCATTGGCATAATTAGATATTGTGTTTGTCTTGTCAGTAGGGCTAGCTTTTTGCTCTCCTGTTTGGAAAGAACTTCCTCAAATAATATTGATGAGGACATAACTGAGTGGTCCTTTGTGTGGGTAGAAGAGTGTGACCTTCCAGTAGATGCCCCAGTCACACTGATGGAGGGACTCATAAGGTTTTTAAGGTTTCCATGGGACTGTGGGGATCATCTGGCTTGGTAAAGGAAACGTGGCTCAATATCTAGAATTAAAACCCAGTAAAAATAAAATTGAGGGGGCACACCAGCAATGGTGAGGTCTTATAAATGACATTAAGATTAATGACACCTATATGGAGTTCAACTTGCAGCTAAAGAAATGTATTACAATGGCATCAAATCATTGCATTAATATTAAGGGGCTAAATTTGTATAAACTCAAAGCAATCAAAAGGAGACTTGCATTTGACTGTGAATGATGGGTAAAGAGTTCCACAGTTCAAATTAGTAACTTGCCAAGTACCTGATATTGATACTGATCAACTTTTTGTTCCTGGGTGCAGTGCAGGACCAGAAAGCTTCCTTGCGATCCTTTTCCTGCAGGAAATGTTTTTCTTTGTGGTATAGCAAAGAGAGCAACATCACCAAGGTTTTTTTTCCATAAGCAGCAGCACTTTGAATCCCTAGTGAGAGAAATTCCAGAACACTAACTCAAGCTGCACGCTGCAGCCTCTCAGGACTTGAGATAGGACCCAGACTTAGAGCTGTGCTGGTTAGTCCATTCAGGTGCAGTTATTTTTTGTCTGGGAAAACTCTTTTTCCTTTGCATAAGCAATATTTAGGGATTCGCAACTGATAAATCCAACATCCCTACCCTGGAATAAACGAAGCTGGAGATTTTTGCCTTTGACAATCATTGTAGGAGATTATTAGTCTGTTGATACCTGTTTGTATTAAATTTAATATTAAGAAAATTACTAACTGCAAGTCATTCCAGGTGAAGCTGCAAATTGAATTTTAAGCTTATTTTTAAGCTTTCTTCCTTGAACCTAGGCTCTAGCAGAGATAGGCTAAAAAAGGTTTGGATCACAAGCTGATTTTCTGGAAGTATGAACCTTTAGAACAACCTCCTACTTTTTCTCAGCCCAAGTGTCTCAGTATGTGTCCTGGTTTTAGTAGCCAGGATCAGTTTGTCACTGTGTGGGTGTGTATTCTAAACCCTCTATGTCATTTTTCTCACAAACTGCTCACAATGGCCCATTTGCAGCAGTTGCCCAGGGCACACTCCACCCCTCAGGCTACAAGATGGGTGTTTAGGAACTTCTGTGAGATAAGGAAGTTTTCCTGTTTCCACACCCACCTGAGGGGTCATGCCTGCTAATGGGCCATCAGGGATGCCAAAAATATGCCATTGTTCACCTCACAGAGTAAATCACCCATTGTGAAAGTCTCCACCCTGGGGGAGGGACTGGGCGTTCCCATCTGAGCCCAAGTGGATATAAGATTGGGGTTTTGGGACTGGGGACTCTCTTCAGATCCAGAGGAGGACCAGAGCCTCGACCAGACTGAGACTGCCACTGGACTGCAACCATCATTTTCACCTGAAGGTTTCTTGTTTTCCTTTTACTTTGAACTCAGGGGGCCCACGTGGTGCTCAGCATAGGGGTTGGTGAGCTCCATTCTGCTCGTGCCCCACTGTGCTGGGTTGTACATCTGTTGTTTTTGTGGCACAAACGAATTTTCCTTCTGTATCAGTGTATTTTGTGATCTTTTGTTAAATTGTTATTCTGACTTGCAATCCCATTCTGAGTTGGATTCATTTCTCCTGCCAGTTTAACTCTAAACCAGCACAGTAGGAGTGTTTGGTGCAGAGGCAGCTGCTGCTCAGTGCCATGTGCTCTCAGAGCAGTGATCAAAACACAGCTCCTAAGGTTCCTGACTTATGCCCTTCTCGAGCCCACTCAGTACACTGGAAACTTTAATAATGCAAATGGGAGAAAAAGGTGTGATTTATTCTTATTTCTCCATGGAGGAGGGGAAAAAACCTGTGCTGGAGGCAGACTTAGAGGGAGCTGAGCCACTCTGCCATGCATCTCACTAGTGCTGGGAATTGCTGTAGGAAGTGGAGGTAAAAATGGAGGCTTTTTCTGTATAAAATGTCTGTATTTTGAGCAGTTCCCTACATCCTTAGCAAACCCTGTGGGGAAGAGAACTGAGGAGCAATGAGTGCCTTCCTCACTCAACTGTCCCTCTGATGTCCTGTCCCAGCAGTGCCCAGAAGTGGCACCTGAAAGGGCACAGGGCTGAAAACCTGTCAGTGCAGATCATGGTTCTTCGCACAAGGCAGGCATGAGCTGTGCCTGCAGGGCTTAAACTCCTTCCTGGCCTCGCAAGTAACTTGCTGCAATTAGTTGATGCCTTAAAATACGTTTTCACTGTATTTGCTCTGACATCTGCCAGGCAGGCAGTCCCAAAAGTGGGAGTTCAGCATTTTGCTTGTAGCTGTTGGAGAGACAACTTTGGTTGATGCTGGGAGAATTTGGTATGAGAACTCTCTGCTGCTTTTGTTAGATCTAAAATACAAAATGCTGATGTCTTGCCCTGCTCTCTCCCTACCTGTCCCGTCTTCAGCCCCCTTGTGTCAGTGCCAGTTCTGCCTCTGTAACCCTCAACATCTTCTCTCCAACAGATTGGTGGGACAAAGACAGGAGTTGTGCGCTATGTGGGAGAGACGGACTTTGCCAAAGGAGAGTGGTGTGGTGTGGAGCTGGATGAGCCCCTGGGGAAAAACGATGGGGCTGTGGCTGGCACAAGGTACTGTGCGCTCTGAACCCCAGCCTGGGGCACAGGTGGGTCGTGGGGTAGCTGGGGACAAGTGCCATTGGACCTGGGAGGAGAGTGAGGGCTGTGTTTGGGTGGACACTTTGGGCTGGGAGGAAGAGCCTGATTTTGAGTCTTTTGGGCTTTGGGATAGCCTTGCAGGGAGATCAATACAAACCTCATCACTGGGGCGTTTTGAAGCACAATCAGATGACATCTGTGAAGAAGGAACCTGAGCAGCTTCAGGAAACAGGAGAGAGTAGGGAGAGAAGATAACTTACAGTGAGATTTAGTTTTTGCTAGAAATTGATTCTGTGATTATATTAGCTCTGCTTTCTCCCACACATGCCCTCCATAAACTTTTTTCTTGTGCTGTATTTATAGTTCACCCTGTCAGAACTCTAGAAGACACAGATTTGACTCTTTTATCCTCAGCTTAGTATTGTTTTATACTGTTCTTTCAAGGGACAAATTCCAGAGATCTGAAAGAACAATTGGTAGTTGTTTTCTGTCCTTGGACCGATTTTTATAGTGTGACAGTTACAACCTCTGACTCTACAGAAACCTCTACTACTTTCAAAAAAAGCCCTTGTTAGTACCTCTAAAACTAGGCAGGAACATCTTGCAGACTCGTTGGAAAACTGTTGAATTTAGTTAAGGGAATGACCCCAATCTCAAATCTTGAGCTTGAGGATGTTCAAATATGAGTTATGCAGCACTTTGACCCTGCTTCAAATGCAGGTGGAACTGATTCCTTGTCCTTCGCAGGTTCCTTCAGTGGGAAACAGTATTGGTTTTCTTGGAGCTTCTTAAGACAATCTGGCTTAAAAGGACAGATTTACCTTTGAAACTGAGGAGCTGAGAGTTCCTGCTTTGTTCGATCTCAGGTTCTGTAATAAAGGGTTCTTGTGTTTTGTCCAGCAGCCATGTGCTTTCATTTTATTTAAGAGAAATGCTGCCTTGTTCACTGTCAGGACAAGAAAGCAGTAAACGATTGGCAGCAGATGGAAGAGTTCCAGCCTATTCTCAAAAGAAAAGAACCAGGATAGCAGAGAAAAAATCATGGAGTGAATCCAAGTCCTTGCTTTCTTTATCATACGCTTCATATTATCTCTGAGTTTAATCCTCAGGGTGCTCAGAAACGATTTATTGTGTCCAGGACTCTGGACTCAGTGCTTTGGTGGTGGTTGCCATCCAGTGAGTTTTGCTGCATCTGCTTTCCCATCTACACAGGAGACTACAGAGGGGCTGGTGTGGTTGGTTTGGTTTCTCATCCACAAAGTCAAGCAAATTCCATGCACTTATCCCTAGTGTATTAACCTTTACCTGCTTATTTTACTGTTCTTCCTTCTCTGCTCTCTTGGGAATCTTTGCCAACTAAACTTCTCAGACCTTTGCTTTTGCATAGTCTGACATGTCGGCCTTGGACACTGAAGACTTTTTTTTTTTTTAATCTATTTGAAAATTTCCTGTGCTGTTTTTCACCTGCATTGCCATCACACCACCACTTTTCTTTCCTGTTTCCTTTCTGTAATGCAAGTCTGGTGCTCCTTGGCATTCACTGAGAGCAGCTCTTAGTTTTCAAATAGATTATTTTTTTTTCTGCCAAGTTTTCTGGACCCAATTCCTGCCTCTGAACTATAAAAGTTAGTTGCAAACACTTCCAATCTGGACTGAAAGAGACTGAGCAGACACAGTGAAGCAAGGTTAGGGCTTGCAGAGAGCTGCCAGAGGGCTTTTGAGGGCATTAGCCTTTGGCAGTGTTGTGCAGCCACAAGTACCAGTTTGTGCTTACACCAGGCAGAGCCATGGAAGGGGCTGTGCCAGGGTATTGCCTGCCTGTGCCTGCTGGAGTTTGGGAATATGATGCTGAGCAGGGCTTGGCTGGTTTGGAAGGGGTCAGCCTGGGGTATGGCTGGTCCTCCAAACCCAAGGCCTGTGTTGGCAGCAAGCCAAGGAGGGTGAGAGCTTTGGGTTTCTAGAGGGGTTGATTTAAGTTTGTGATAGGGAAAAAAAAAGGGTTTGAGCAGATATTTGAGAGTGAATTTCATTTTCATCTGACTGGAGATCAGGCTGTTCTCTGGCCTCCCAGGAACACAGGGCTGTGCCTGTGACACAGCTATATGGCTGCCAGCACTGAAATATAAAAGGGAATTGGGGAAACAGCTGCTCACATCTGGAGAGGACTTGTGCTAGTAAAGCTGGATTAGAGTCATTTAGTAAATAGAACCTGTTTTTTATGTTAACATAGGGCAGGCTGTTTTATGACCCAGTATTTAGCCCTAGCCTTGCTGTGAAGCCTGTGAGAGAGCTCTTACAGCTTTCTCTGTTGGCTGCTCCCCTGAAAGAAGGGATGGGATGCTGGAGGTGATTTGGTTTCCTTGCTACAGTGCAGGTGGCCAGTGACAGATGAACTCTGGCTTGTTCCAGTCAGCCTAGACCCTGAAGGGATTTCCAGGCTTTGGGTTAATTTTTATTCTGGAAGAGGACTCTGGAGAGACATGATCATATTGGGCTCACTGCAGTTGTGGAAGACTGCTTGCTCTGTAATTATCTGATCCTCCTTCTTCTGTGCTTGCATCTTTCTAACTTTGTTTGCATGGGAACCATTTTCTCTTTCTCTGCCACCCAGAAGAGGTGGCATACACTGGAGTTTGCTGTAATTGTGTTTTTAGCTTCAAAGTTAGGAGCTGCCATTTCCCCCTTCTGTTTTGGTAGGAAAGTTTTTTACCCTGCATAGCGTTTATTCAGTGCTGTGTGATTGAGACTTTTAAATTCAACATGGAATCCCAGAGTGGTTCAGGTTGGAAGGGGCAACAGTGGGTCATTTGAGCAGGATGTCTCTGCTCAGGAAGGGTCATCCCAAAGCATGTGGCACAGGAATATGTCCAGGCAGTTCTGGAATATCTGCAGTGAGGGAGACTCCACACCTTCTCTGGGCAGCCTGTTCAGTGCTTGGTTACTGCAGTGAAGAAGTTCTTTCTTATGTTCAGGTGGAACTTCCTGGGCATCAGTGTCTGCCCATGGCATCTTGTCACTTTGCTGGACAGCCCTGAGCAGAGCCTGGTCCAGCCTCTGACATCTCTCTGCAGACACTGGATATCCTCCCTGGATAGAGAGAACATGCAGGTTTGGGGAGGGTTGGTTTGTTGGGAAGGTTGGTTTAGAAGGAAGCAGTGCTCTGGCTGTGCTTGTGTTCTGGGATCTTTGTGCTCTCCAGGCTACCAGATGGGTCTTTCCTGGCATCTCATCAAAGTGCACAGTAATTAGTGCATGACAATTATCTCAGGATTCTCTGCTAAAGCACCACAAGTGAAAACATGCAGATTTCCAGTACCACCAGTACAGGAAAGGGGAATAATCCAACCACTTGCACACAGGAAACAACATCACAGCAAAGCACCCAGAGATGAGCTGAGGGACAGGGTTTTATACTGGTGGCAATGCCATTCTGTGAGGCTTGGGTGAGATGGCTGCTCTGCCACTTCTGACTTGGTGCATCTCCTGCCTTCCAGGTATTTTCAGTGCCCTCCCAAGTTTGGCCTCTTTGCTCCCATCCACAAGGTGATCCGCATCGGGTTCCCATCCACCAGCCCTGCCAAGGCAAAGAAGAGCAAGAGGATGGCCATGGGAGTGTCAGCCCTGACCCACAGCCCCAGCAGCTCCTCCATCAGCTCCGTCAGCTCCGTGGCCTCATCGGTCGGGGGCAGGCCCAGCCGCAGTGGGCTGGTAAGAGACTCCTTCTCTGGCCGGCAGCCTCAATCTGCCCCTGAGACCAGCTCCACAGCTTGGGAGGGCCGAGATGTTCCTTCAGTGGAGTGAGGAGAGTGGAGGGTGGGTTGTTGTTACCCACCCTACAAACAGTCTCCCTCCACAGACATACTGTGACTGCTAAAGAGCCTGAACTGTGCTTTGCGGTGTGATCAGTCTGGGCTCTGCTGTCAAGAGCAGGTTTATAAGGGATCTCTGCAGATAAAGGCCACTGCTTGTAGTCCCACATGGTTGTGACACATGTGCTCTGCTCTGACCAGCTGTGCAAAGCTCCTGCAGTGACTGGAGGGTGACACTGTCCTGGATCACATGCCTGGGGCTTTGGCAGGTGCTCAAGCAGATGGACAGCAGGGCAGGCAGCAATGTTACTAAAAGCTCTAGCTCTGTCATAGTGTGTGCTGCGGAGCACCTGCAGTCCACTTGGCTGGAAATGAGGGTGCAGTGTCACTCCTGGGAGTGGATCTATGTAGCCCATACTGGTTTCCAGTTGAGATTAGTCTGCCCAAGTGAGCTCACTTTTTGGGGGTCAATCAGTGCAGGTCATCAGTATTTAAAAAGGCAGATGATTGAATGCAGGATAATCTTTCCTGACCCAACTCACATCCCACATCCTGCTCTTTTAGAAATGGTCCTTTCATTGCAGTGCAGAGCTGTTGAGCTTGTGAGCATTGTCCATGTATCTCACAGACTTAATCTCACCTGTAGAGTCCAGAGCTGTAACTGCAGCTCTGCACAGCTGAATAAGTGATCATTAGGTGAGCAGATTTGACAGGGGACTTCAGCTATTCTAGACTGGGAAGGACAGAGCTTTACCACATCTCTTTTTGTCCAGCTGACAGAGACCTCTTCTCGATATGCCCGAAAAATCTCTGGCACCACAGCTCTCCAGGAGGCACTGAAGGAGAAGCAGCAGCACATTGAACAGCTGCTGGCAGAGCGTGACCTGGAGCGTGCAGAGGTGGCCAAAGCCACCAGCCACATCTGTGAGGTGGAAAAGGAGATTGCCATCATGAAGGCCCAACATGAGCAGGTAGGAGGTGATGTGGCTGTATCACTAGCTCTCAAATGTCTGAATATCTGATATCCCCAAACAGTTTCAGGTTATAACGTTACCCCTGTACGTGAAGCTTGGGCTCTGAATTTCTGCCTTTTACATGGTGAATTAAGCTGAGGCTCTTTCTCCACTCTCCCAGTGTCACACGTGGGAGAGCTGGGAGCAGGAAAAGGGCTGTGGCACATAAAAGGCAGTAGATAGTTTGTGTCTGGTGGATCAATACACTTCAATGCTGAAATGCAAGTGGAGAGTCAATTTGTCCCCCTCAGCTCCCCAGTCTGGCCTTGGCTGTGACTGCATTGCAGTCATTTTGTGGTGCTGAGAACATCAACTCAGTTCATATGCCAGAGCTTTATTGCCAGGGAGAATGTTTTTATCACATCAATAAAGTCAGGAGAACTGGAAGGAAAACAAGCTGATCATATTAGGAATTGATTTTTCTTTTGCACAAGCATTTGTACAAAGCGTATTTTATGCAATTGAATGCTTAAAGAGAGGAGTTGTGATTGTGCTGTTTGTCATTATGTGGCTTTTCAATGACTGCTGTTGTCCTAAATGACTTCCTTGTGCTTCCAGTCAGCTACCTGGGTGCAGGGGTGGCACTGCGTATTTTCTGGTGGGTCACGCCTGTCTGTCCAAAATGCAGGAGAAATTTGGAAATCAGCTGCAAGCTGACATCTTTCTTGTGTGTAGTGTTTTCCAGTAATTACCAGTAAAAAATGAATTAATAGAAGTCTGAAATGTTTCTTGTTTCATGACCAGGTAACCTCTGACTAGATTTTCAAAACTCTTCAGGCTTCAAGTTCTTAACTCTAATCAGACCTGGATTCTTCAGAGGGTTCAAATCAGGGGGACACTGAAGCGTGGACCAAACTTAGAGGCACTGGAGACTAAGCAGTATTTCTCTTCTTGATCCCCACATCCTGGGCTCTGTGGAAAATCTGCCCTCTTACCATGGCAGCCTCTGAAACAGATCACCAACACTTTCTGTTCCCTTGTTCTGATCCTTTTTTAAACAACCCTGTGCTTCAAACATTTTTAACTTGTGTGGCTTGGGCTCTTTTGCTGCAGTATGTCACAGAGGCAGAAGGAAACCTCCAGCGAGCACGAGCCTTGGTGGATGGGATGCAGAAGGAGAAGATTGAGCTTCTGAACCAGCTGGAAGAGGAGAAGAGGTAAAGCAGGAGTGGATGGATGTGAGGGAGGTGAAGTCACCTGTGGACAGTGACAGAGCCTTCAGGTGGTTTTGGCTGAGGATACAGTGTGAAATAAGTGTTGGATCATAAACAGGCCTGTTCATGTTGGGCCACTGCAGACCCTTCTGTAGGACCTGTCTTTGCTCAAGGCCCCTTTTTCCCCTTTGTGATGTGCTGATCTAGAGGACATTCCTTCTGAGGAAGGGAAGCCAGACTGGAGCACAGCCTTACTGTGGTGGGATTCACCCTCTCCCCACATCCCAGAGGCTCCATCCATGTATATATGATGATGCACAAACACCCTCTCTGGACAAGAGTGAAGATCTGCTTGTCCTGGAGTCCAATAATTATATATATGGAGTCCAGTTTCTCCATATATATAATTAAACTCTTCAGTGGGAATAGAAGGATATTTCTGTGTATTAAATAACTGAAAACACTGTTGATTTCAAATGACTGATGCCCCTCCTGAGGATGAATTGTTCTTTTGTGCATGTCTCCCTGTTCTTCTGGTGGGCAGCTCACTTTCCCAGCTCCAGGAGGCCCTTTAACCCAAGACAGCTGAGTTTTTCCCTAAATATCAACAGATGCCTCCTCTAATTAGAGGAGGTTTAGACAAGGAAACTTGTTTATGAAGTTAGATACGTACACTCACAACTATTTTTATCTGTAGCAGAAACAGAGTCCTTACATCTGCCTACCAACTCTACAACCTCATTACTTCCTTTTTTTGAATCAGTGAAGAGAACAAAGAGGGCTGAGTTTAGCAGAAAATGTAATTATTTTGTATTGTTACTGAATTCTCTTCCAAAGGAGAAGAGTCCTCTGCATGTCTCTGTTTGTGCTTGTGGTTTTATGTGCACTTATCCATGACTGTCTTATGCAATCTGTGGGGAAAGGGTTTTCTGCCAGAGTAACTCACAGTTTCCACATTGTGGAAACTTTAAGCATTGCCCACCCTCTGCCAAGGGGTCAGAGGATCCAATTCCCTTGGAATATTTAGTATGGATCCGGTGCCCTTGGCACAGGAATTTCCCAGTGCTCATCTGCAGGATAACAAGGTTTAAATAAAGCAGTCAGACTTGGTTGTGGTTTGCATGTTTTCAGGATCCTGTTGTCAAAGAACAGTAGTTGTGTGTGTCTGGGAGGTTGTACCCTGCAGGAGGACCATGTTTACTGGGTAGAAAGCTTGTCCTGTTCTGTGGATCATGCTCAGTTTATTCTGAGCTGTTTGTACCAAAGGTGGTCTGTCTCCCTCTCTTCCCAGACTTCGGTTCTGCAGACCATGACATGATTTTTAACACTGGGTGGTTTTTCTTCTAGAATACAAAAAATCTTACCAGTGGCTTTTGGGCAGCTTTTCTGTTTGTCATGACCTTTCTATTGATGCTGTGTCCCACTAATCCATAAAACTTGATTAAGGGGCATAGTGAAAAGGCTCATGTGTGATGGCTGCTTAGACAGAGGGTGCTGGGCTGGGTGTTGCTGAATGCTCTTTGTGTCTTCTCTCCCCAGGAAAGTGGAGGATTTGCAGTTCCGTGTGGAGGAAGAATCCATTACCAAGGGGGATTTGGAGGTAATTCCTAATGATGCTACTAAAATACGGGGTCAAAACTAGAAACTGCATATGGGGCCTCACTTGAGTAATTTCTGTCACCTTTTGCTTCACTCAAGACAGTACTTTATCTTTACTGATGGTGTTGGACCTGCTGTGAACACCAGGGTGAGAACTGTGAGAATTACTCTTTAGTGTGGTGCCCAGTGACTCCTCACACTGGGAGCTGCCTGGAATTAATCTTTCACCCTGAGTTGCCAAGCCATGTTAAAATCTGTATCTGAATGCATTGCAACATGTTTTTCCACTCTGGAAATGAACTGACTGATCAGTGCCTGTCCCCGCAGTGGCCTGCTCTCTGCAGCTGGTGGGCACACGATCTCCTGGCTGGATGTTATTTAATTCCAGATGAAGTGCTGTGTATCCTGAGGTATCCTTGTGTGGAGTCCCTGTCTAGGGGCATTGGATACCAGGACTGACATCCTGTCACTGGGAAGGGCTGTTGCAGTGAGCATTGTGCAAACTGAAAGTGATGCTGGGAGCTTGCCCTTGGGTGGGAGGCTTTTCCAGGGGGGAAGAAAAGAAGAGAAAGTCTCTCTGTGGAAGCAAGGCTCTGCTCTCCACGTGTAAATCAAGGGGGTTTCCCTTCTCATTAGCCAGAGTGCCAGGTTAGTAACTTCCAGAAATGTCAAGGGCCCTGTGCCTGTTATTTGCTGTCAGTCATAGCAATGAAAGCCCAGGAAAATGGGAAAACTAGGCAATGGATATGTTGCTGTGGTTGTGACCCTCCTGGCACAAACCCCTCCTCTTCATCCAGAAGCTGAAGGAGCTGTTTGACAGGGTGTAAATCAGCACTGCACTGATAGCAGACCTTTGCTAAAGCACAGCAAGTGCAGTTTCTGCTGGTGTGTGGGTGCAAAATCAAGTTTTGAGCTGACAGGATTCCCCAGTACTTTAGAGGGTGGTTGATGTATCCATCCATCATTCCCCTGGAGAGCAGTGAACTACCCCTGTGTAAGCCCCAAGTGTTTAAGCCTGGCTGTGTAAAAGTGGCAACAGGACCAGGGATAACCAGCAGGTGTACTTGGATGTGCTTTTTAAAAAAAAAGCCACTATGCTTAGCAAGATGATAAGCTGCTGTGGCATAAGTGCTCCTATCCTCAGATTGGCACCTGCAGTCAGAGGTCTGATTTTCCTTTGGGCTGGGAAGGAATTCCTGTGCAATGGGGATGTGGCCAAACTGCCAGCAGGCTGTTACAGTCCTGTCCTCACTTCCATGTTTGTCTATACAGAACAGCAAGTAGCTTAGGAAAGCTTGATTTTCTGTGATCCAGGGAACTGGGATGTTCCCCATGAATCCAACATCAGTGCCAGCACAGGCACTGGCAGAGGGCTTGGCTATGGTCTGTTTTTACATCCTCTCCTGTCTAATTTGGATATTCAGACCAAATAATTGAACCCCTGGAGTTAAATCTCACCATCCTGCTTTGTTGTGGAGACAGGTAGGGTTTCCAGAAGCAAGTAATTCACTTCTAGGAGGAAAACAAACCCCAAGCCTTTAATTGGAAATCAGGAGAGTAAGTGCTCCTTCATGCTGCAGGGTGTCTCCTGGGAAATTCCTAATATTCTTTGTGTAAAATCCTAACAAAGTCAAGCAGTGGCTACAAGCACTGCCCTTGGTGTCCCTCTCTGCAGCTGAACTAACCAAAATCAAAACCCGGAGACAGTTGTCTTCTCTCGTCTGGTCTTGTAGTCCTCTTACACCAGCAGCTCTTCCAAATATTCAGAGGAGAATGTTTATCTTGGCTTAACAGCCAGTAAGAGATGTGATGGTAAGAACAGATTCTCTCTCTGTGGTCCCTGGATCCAGGCTTTCTGCTGAAGGCTTGGCTAAATCCCTGCTGTTTGTCCCAATAGTTTGTAGGCTTTAAACAAATCCAGGGCTCTTGGGTGTTGAACATGGCAAGCAGAATCCTTGGAAGTTCTTTGACCAAAGAAATCCATGTGGTGCAGGCCTGGAGATACAGATCAAGGTTTTGGACCTCTGATAGAGCAGCTGTGGATTTAACCTTAAACTGTAGTTATGAATTCAACCCATTTTTGATCCAGATTGGAAATGCTGATGTGGTGCTTTGGAAGATGAAAAACAAATGCAGGAAAGGCTTTTTGTGGTGGAAAACTGTGGTTTATAGGAAATATCATCCTCATCAAGGAACTCTGTCATGCTCATCTCCTGGGTTCTGCAGCATGTCTTGAAGTCAGTTTGTAATTTGTGAACAGTAATTCAAGGCTAATAGCTACAAGGAGATCTGAAATTCATATCTAAGCTTGCTCAAAATGCAGGAAAACTTTGGATTTGAGGCTGATGCATCCTGGCTAGTTCTGGTAAACTAACTTGCATAAAATAATACAGGATTTGATGCAAATCTGAAAGTTAAAGACCTTAAAACACTTGGTCTAACTTTCTTCCCTGTTGTGTTTTTGGGTTTTTTTCCCCTCTGTTTTTCCAGGCTGGAAAACAGCAGGACTAATGGATACTGAGCAAGAATATCAGGTGTGACTGAGGTAGCTTGGCTGGGAACTTGAGTGTCAACCTCAGGAGTCTCTTTGGGAGGTCCAGAGATGAGTTCTGTATTTGGTCAGCATCTTCAGGTAGCCAAAGTCTGATGTGCTGCCACCAGTTAATTCATTGGGGTCAGTGGAATATTTATTCCTGTAAGTAAAATCAAGCCTGGAGCCTCTGTCCTGAAATGTGAATCTCTGAGCTTTGCAGAGAGCAGAATTAACTTTATTTAATCAATTAAATATCTTTATTTTTCTTACTAGGATGCATTCAGCAAGCTTTGGCACATCAGTGATATTATTTGGGAGTTTGATACTTGGGTTCTTGAATCCACATCTTTCTTCCCTTCCTTCAGAGGTCAAATAGAGCACAGAAAATAGGGAGTATTCTGAATATAGCTGGCAGTTGAGTCTTCACCATCTATGAATACATGTGCAATGATATTTTTCAAACCATAAAAGATTTTTGCAAACTTCAGTTTCCATTGTTTGTACACAACTAACCAAGACCTGCTTTATACCAGGGAAGGCAGAAAATCCTTAAAACTGGCTCCAGTAGAAACAAAGGGAAGGAAATAATTATTTATGAAAAATGAAGGGCAGAAAATGAGTGTAAAAAAAAGTGATCTTGAGCGGGTTTGTTTGCTTTTTGTTATATTGGATTTTTTTTTAATTTTAAATTTGGGATATTAAGTTTAATCCAAAGGAAAAAGTTGGCTTTGTAAGCTAAAAAAAAAAGTGACGGTCAGAGTGCAACTTTGTAGTACTTCTGCTTTAAAAATGAAGGGCACCAAAGCAAAGCCCAAAGTCAATGCTCCTGTATTTGGGCACATTAAATTAAGTTCTTGTGCTTAGTTTAATAATTTGTTAAAAGAAAAAAGCAACCAGAAAAAAACCCCAACCACAAAAACTACCTCCAAAAATCCAAAACAAAATAGTTGTGTTTTTGTGCCAAGGCTAGTGGAGTCTTGGTGTGCAAAAATCACTTGGAGATTCCTGGCAGCCCTATACAAACCCAAAGCCCTTCTTTATAGAACAGTTTGGTGTCTCAGTTTCCCTGATTTGCTTCAGTACAGTGGATTTTGGGTTTTACAGCACTCTATGCACAGTATGACCTGCTTTTTTTCCTCACTTAGTGGAGGGTTCACAAGTCTCCAGAGCAAAAAGAGGAGGGGAGCTTCCAACTCTTTTCAATCCACCTTGTGATTCTTTTTGAGGAGAGATGTGGAGAATCATTGCAAGGTCTTTGCATTCTGTGTGTGGTGCAAGGGCCTTGTATTGGTGAAAGCTTTGCTTTTTAGGAAGTGTCTCCAGCTGCTGCAGGAACACACCCAAGCAGGTTTCTAATGCAGAAGGATTGTTTTCCCATCACATATTCACTTTTCCCATGAATAGGCACTCTGACTACCGTGTAAAATCCCTTAGGGACCTTTTCCTGTTTGGTTGGATTTTCCCTCCTCGTTCGGATCTTTATTCTCCTCCTGTTGTGAACTGCCTTTCCTTGTCTTGTATGCTGGAGATGATGTTGCAGCCTTCTCTTTCTCCCTCTTTCTCCTTCCCCCTCTCTCTCCCTCCCCTGCTCCCACCTCCACTGTTCTCTCTTCCCTCTATGTGTCCAGACTCAGACGCAGTTGGAGCATGCCCGAATACGGGAGCTCGAGCAGAGCCTGCTCTTTGAGAAGGCACAGGCTGAAAAACTCCTCAGAGAATTAGAGGACACCAGGGTAATGGACCCCCAGTTGCCCTGCCTGCAGAACAGCGCTTGCCCCTGCCTTGATGCTCATGATGCCTTGCTTTGGGTTTCTTTCTTTTGGTTTTTGTGGAGTTGACTGACTTTTGGCTTGAACTTAAGCTTCCCTGAATTTTTTTTTCTTTTTGTTTTGTTTTGATTTTCAATTTGGTTTTTTTTTATTTGCTCTCTCTCTCCTGGAAACAGTAGTATGATATGATTTCTAGCTTTGCTTCTCATGTGGGAAGTTGTTTCTCAGACTGAGTTTGCTGCTCTGCCCCATGCCACCATCTGACACATACGGTCTTCACAATTCATTTTTCAATTAACATATCCCAGTAATACCTGCACCCTGCACAATTCATTCTGCATCAAGGCTGCAACAGGAAATAACATTGCAATCAGCATTCCCTTTGCTCCCCCTGCCAGCTGTGGGAGCTGCCATCTGAAATGGAAGGTACTTGTTAGTGCAGAGGGGCCTTCTCTGAGCCTTGGGCAAGCTGCCCAGAGGAATCCTAAAAGCAGCCAGATGTAGAAAGGGCCTTTTCGTGCTGGTGTGGTGTGGGAAGCAGCAAACTTGGTGCAGTGAGCTTGTGACTCACCAATGGGTTTGACAGCTGTAGAAAACACACACATGAGGATCGCCAAATGGTCTGGCTGGTGTGAACCCACCTATGCCCATGTAAAATAACCACCACCAGCTTCCTGGGCTGATGACTGGTGGGGAATCATCAGTTGAAATGGAGTGGAATTCATTGCTTGGGTTTGGGCTCAGATTCCTCGTTTCTTCCGCTATTCTCTAATATGCCATCGAGTCAAATCTGCTCTTCTCCATCCACAGCTGCAGCACCCTGAACTCCCTTTGACTCCCAGGTAGTTCAGCCCTGCTAGGTTACATTCAGACTGTAAGACATTGATGCCCTGTGTGCACCATGGCCAGATTTATTGTCTTGCATCCTCTAGCCTCCTTTATTATTTTGACTTTGCTAATAAACTCTAACAAGTACTCATGTGTAAAAATCCCTTTTTCTTTTTACACCAGGGTAAACAAATTGTGTTCCAGCAGAGAGGTCTGTAGGCTGAGGATTGCTGAGCAATAAAGGAAACATGATATGCTTAATGCTGGTTTCGATGCTTGTGATATTCCTGCATGTGCAGTCACATCTCCTCTCTGCATCATCTGGCAAGATGCCTGGTCTGAAAACATAATGCCCTTCCAGGACATTATTTTTCATAAACCACTGTTGCTCTCTAGCGAATTTCAAGGGTCATTTCCAAGATGTTTTTCTGTGGAAAGGGAGAGGTTTGTATTAGAAAAAAACAAATTGCAATTGGCACAGACATAACTGTGTTACCGGTGCTGGTTATACCCTGGTGCAAAACTGTGCTCAAGTTGGAGGGTGTTGGTTCTTCTGCTGATATTCATTTGAACTTTGCCTAGTGTACTTTGGATTTACCTCCACTGGAGCACACTTACTAAGGGGGAAGAAAGCAGGGATGGGAGGCAGGCGCTGACTTTGTGTTCTCTGTCATGTTGCAGTTAACAACAGTAGCAGAGAAGTCCAGGATCCTGCAGCTGGAGGAGGAGTTGAGCCTCAGGTGCAGCGAGGTAGACGAGCTCCGTCAGTGGCTCAGGAGTTCCCACCAAGCAGAGACCCCTGAGCTGAACCTGGGCCTGCAGTCAGAGGCTCTTCGGCTGCGGGATCAGCTGCTCTCTGCCAACAAGGAGCACCAGAAGGAGAGCAGCCAGCTGAAGGAGAAGTATGAGAAGACATTAAAGAAGTACCAGCAGGAGATGGAGAAGCTGAAGTCTGTCAATGAGAAGTACTCGCAGGAAATCGTTGACCTAAAGCATAAAGTTCAGCAAGCCACTAATGAGAACATGGGGCTCATGGACAACTGGAAGTCCAAGTTGGACACACTGGCTTCTGACCACCAGAAGTCTCTGGAGGACCTGAAAGCCACATTGAACTCGGGTCCTGACACCCAGCACAAGGAGATTGTGGAGCTGAAGGCAGTGGTGGAGAGTATAAAATTGGAGCACCAGCTTGAGTTGGAGAACCTGAAAGCAAAGCATGACATTGAGACAGCTGTGCATATAAAAGAGAAAGAGAGTCTCAAACTGAAGTTGCAGGAGGCTTTGGATGAGGTGGAAAAAAGCAACAGCAACTGGAAAATGCAACTGGAAACCAAAAGCAGTCAACACCTTCTTGAGCTCCAAGATGTGAAGGACAAGTGTCGAGATGCTGAGCTGAGGGTGCATGAACTGGAGAAACTTCATGGTGAATACACAGATCAGACAGAAGCAATAGCTTTCTTGAAAGAGCAGATTTCTTTGGCTGAAAAGAAGATGTTGGACTATGAAACGTTGCAGAAAACAGAAGCCCAGAGCAAACAGGAGATCCAAAGATTGCAGGAAAAAGTGCTTGTCTTAGAGAACAAGCTGCAGTCCATGGAGGCCCTGCATCCTTGTCAGCCTGCAAATGTATGACTTTGGGGTCATTTTGCTGGTTTATCATCACTGTTGGTAACCCCTCCTAGGAGTAGCACTCAGCCACTGCCTTGTGCAGTTTTCTGAGGCTAAAATATCTGGATTTTTTTTCCCTTCCACTGACAGTGCTCTTTCTGTACTGAGTCTCCATGCTGAAGGTGTCTTCCCACTCTTGAAAACCAGTTCAGTGGGACAATTAGGAAAAATATGAGTCAAGAGAATCAAGTGGGGCCACACTGAGGCTTGGAGGCTGCTGTGGCAGCAGAGTAGGGTGGTTGTGGTTTGTCAGGGTGGGCTCTCATCCTGATCAGATGCCCATCATTCCTGCAGTACAGCTGTGTTCCTCCAAGGAGCTGCAGCAGCCTTGGTGTCCTTTGCGGTGGGTGGAGGAGAGGATGGATGGACAGTCACTGCCCATGCTGAGACAGAGCAGGTTGCTTAGACAGCACCTAGAGCCGGGTTTAAGAGCCCCAGTGAGGGGGCTGAGCTGTGGGATGGGGAGGAGGGGGATGTGCCAGCAGCACAGCGGAGGCAGTGGGGAGGCTGGATGGGAGCATATATTGGAGACAAGGAAATGCTGATTTGAGGATTATAGTGGAAGAGCTGCTGGCAAGGGTCAGGGTGGCACCAAGCTGGGGAAATAAAATGTCTGATTGAGTCCTGAGCCTTCTTGGGAAGGCTGGAATAAGAGCAGTAATAATATGAAGAGGTCAGTTTCTGTGGGCTTTGTCACCTTTTGTCATACTTTTTTTTAATAGTCCCACAGGATGCCATCATCTTGCCTCTGTTCATGGCACAGGGACGTGTGGCTGGTTCTGCACTGGAGTGAGGGGGGAGATTGTTACTCATGGCTCAAGGCTGGGCCCCTAATTGTGTTTGGATTCTGCATGAGAAATGAGCAAAAACCCTCAGTTTACCACTTGTCCCTGTGGGGATGCAGAAAATGAAAATAAGCTGTAAAATGTGCATGTTTTAAGAATGCTGTGTTGAAATTTCACTGGTGATATAGTTGCTGTTCCAAACGGAGTTGCAATGAATTGAATCCAATGCCTGTGTTTAATTTCCCAATATGAACACCCCCATTGAAACCAGTTGCACCTTCAGGTAGCAAAGTGAAGTCCCTGAATTCATGTTGGCCAAGTCAGAGCTTGCAAAAAGGCATACTGAGGACAGGAGAGGCAAAAGCCAAGGAGGAACCTACAATGTTAATAGTGTTTCAGGGGTTGCTCCATCATGTTGCATCTCGTAAAGATAGCTGGGAACAATAAATACACTCAGGGCCTTGGGAAAATATTACAACATGTTAGAGCTGATATTCAAACAGGAATGAATGGAAAAGAAGAAGCTGGAGACTTGTTCCAGAGCCCTTTAGATAAATGAGAGGGCTCTGGGGGATATGGATACTGGATTAGAACCAGGGAGTCTTGAAATAATTGTTTCAACTATGTGTTGATTTAAAATCAGGAAGAAATGTATGGGTGAAAGCCTTTGAGGATCACAGGTCAAGTTCTATTTTAAAGTGTCTTAGTTAATTTAAAGTGACTGCAATATTAACTGTCCAAGTATTTTAAACAAACAATTGTGTCTTGTGACAGTTGTTCCTAGACCTCCAAGTGAGAACCACAACTGTGCTTGCCAAGAGCAGTTAAACAGTTTTTCCATACTAAAAGTACATCATAAACATATTTCCCCTTCAGAGGTGTTCCTGTTGCTGTTTGTGTCCTGCAGTCCACTCAGAGTTTTGGGGACTGACCTCAGGGTTCTCGGTGGTGGCCACAGAGGCCTCATGCCGTGGGAAGCTTGTCTGTCAGCTCTGTGCTCTCTGGCATTTTCTGCTTTGGATGGGACTTCGCGGTCCTTAACTTTGCTTTAAATCTTTGGGTAAAGTGTTGGTTTATATCTCATATTTTACATTTATTTCAGATGATTGAAACTAATGATATTTCAGAAGAGAAGATAAAGATGAAGCAGACTATGGAAGGTATCAAACTGTAGTTTTTACTCGGAACACCCTGTTCTAGTGACTTGAGTGCTTTTTCTTCCTCCAACTTTCTGCTCTTGCAGGCACAGCTCCATGGAACTGGAGCTGGATGGCATTTGTTGGCTGGCTTGGTTTTTTTCTTCTAATCTGGCTGAGTTTGTGCAGGGAGGGAAGTTTTCACTTGTGTTACCTGTTCACTATGCAGGTGGTGCAGGCTGGATACAGATCTGGGTAAATAGGTTCATTTCCACCCCATCACTTATTTTTACAGCAGGTGAAATTCAGACCTTAAATGTAGTTTCTTCAGAGGAGAGATTAATGTGACCGTTTCAGAAAACATGCCTTTTGAAACTATCTCTGCCTTCCAGTGTAGGAGGTGATTTTGGTGGGGTTTTATTCCCTTTTCCCCCCTCCTTTGTGGTTGTTGTCTTAAACCTTTTAGATATGACTTCCCAGCTGTGCCTCCCACCTCCAAATGCCCGCATGGTGATGAGATGCAGTGAGAAACACCTGCTATCTGTCTCCTGCTGATGGAGGGTACCACCACCATGCCCTGTGCACCCCAACCTGTGCCATACAGTCAACACCACCTTAATTTGCACAAGGCATTTCCCATCCTTCTAATCTTTATTTTCTCATTTTGTCACAGACCTCCAAGACAAGCTTAGTAAAAGAGACAAAGAGGTGTCATCCCTGGTGTCCCAGACTGAAACTCTAAGGGCCCAAGTAAGTGGTAAGTTTCCCTAATCCAGTATTGGTGGGAATGAGGCATTTCCCTCTTCATCCTCTGTACTGGTGTTGAACAAGGGCCCAGGAGCTGAAATGGGCTGGCGTAAAACATGATGCTGCTGGTCTTTTAATGGATATTTTTCGTAAAAATGAATTCAGCAGTTGAACACAAACACTGCAGGAAATATTTGTATCCTGTGAGGAAGAGTTTGGATTCACTGCATGTCTAAATCTAAAGAGACAGAAGTCAATGGAGCTGAGTGTTGTTTACAAGATTTCCCCTTAAATAGGGTCAGATCCAGAGCCAACCAGCTCTGTGCTTTTAGGACTGGGACAAGGCAGAAAGTGGGAATGTAGGTAAAGGACTAAGTGAACTTTCTTCCCTTGAATCCTCTGTTTCTCATAGCTTTGGAAAATAAATGCAAAACAGCAGAGAAGAAGGCTGATTCAGTGTTCAAAGAAAAGAAGAGGCTGGAAGGGGAACTGGAAGCCCTGACCAAGAAAACGCACGATGCTTCAGGGCAACTGGTCCTGATCAGCCAGGAGCTGCTCAAGAAGGAAAGGTCAGTGTGCAGGTCTGGAGGACAGAGCTGGAGACAGAGGGGTTCTGTGTGTATTTCTCTTCATTCTGGGTGCTGTAATTGACCACCTGAAGGAATGCAGAAGTTTCATTGTTGAAGTCCAGCCCCCAGCTTGCCTGTCTGTAGAGATGCTAATGTGGGAATTTGGTTAGAATTAGGGGCCATGAATTCTCAAAGCCACTGCCCTTTCACTGCTTGCCAGGAGGTGCAGGACAGCTCAGTGCCCATGTAGATGCTGATTGAAGTCATCTACAAGCCAGCAGCTGCCCTGCTCAGAAACAGTGCCCTGTGCAGGTCCTGGCCTCCCTAAAGCTGGCACAGTGGTACCACGAGAGATCTGAGCCCTTGAAGTGGTGAGCACTGGGGAGATCTGCTCACTGGCCTTTCTTTGGGTCCATAGCAAAGATGGGAAGGGAGCACAGCAAGAGTCCAGGGGTGTGTGGGCTTCAGAAATGTTTTCACCTCTTCATACTGCTTCTTGCAGGAGCCTGAACGAGCTGAGAGCCTTGTTACTGGAGGCAAACCGGCACTCGCCGGGGCCGGAGCGGGACCTCAGCCGGGAGGTGCACAAAGCTGAGTGGAGGCTGAAGGAGCAGAAGCTCAAAGATGACATCAAGGGGCTGCGAGAGAAACTGGTTGTGCTGGTGAGGGCACCAAAGCCCCTCCTGTTGGCTGGAGGATTCCGGGGAGGGCAGTGGTCAGAGCCTTTCATTCTTGCTCCAAGGCTTTGTTCTTTCTTTTGTGCTTCCCATCTGATGGGCACTTCCTTGACAGGCCTGTGAGCAGCATCTCACTAAGCAGCAAAAATATCCGTATGTCATATAATCACAGAATATCCTGAGTTGGAAGAGACCCTCACGGATCATCCAACTCCTGGCCCTGCAGAGGACACCACACCAATCCCACCCTGTCCTGTAGAGCATTGTCTCCTGGAACTCTGGCAGATTTGGGGCTGTGCCCACTTCCCTGGGGAACCTCTTCAGTGCCCACCACCCTGTGAGGGAAGAACCTTTTGCTGATACCCACCCTCCTTGTGGGCCCCTTCCAACTGAGATTATTCTGTGATTCTAAACCTCCCCTGACACAGCTCCAGCCATTCCCTCATGTCTTGTCACTGGTCTCCAGAGAGCAGAGATCAGTGCTGCCCCTCCGCTTCCCCTCGTGAGGACATTGTAGACTATGTTCTTCATTGTTTTTCTGTTCCCACGGATCCGTGGCTAAATAGGGCTAAAATCTATAGGAGAAACTGAAGATCCTTCAGCTACTCTGTGTTTTACACCTCTGCGCTAAGTAGCATCCTCTAATTCCTCGGTACTTCAGTGTCCTCCAGTGGCTGAAATATGAATAACCGATGTGACCTGGAGCTGCTGCTGGTTGCCCTTGAGAGGAGCCTGTGCTCTGTCCCCATCTGCTGCCGAATTCACTGCGTGGTTCTGGGAGTTATGTGGGTTTGTACTTTGTGTAGGAACTGGTTTTGATCTGACACGCTCCTCTGTTCCCCCTGCTGTCGCAGGACAAGGAGAAGTCGGTGTCGGATCAGCGTCGGTACTCCCTGATTGACCCCTCGTCGGAGTCGGAGCTGATGCGGCTGCAGCACCGGCTTGTCAGCACCGAGGACGTGCTGCGCAATGCGCTGGAGCAGGGACACCAGATGGAGAAGCTCATGGAAGCAATGAGGCTCTCCTCTGAGAAAACACAGGTGGAGCATCAGGAGCCACCTCTGGGATCACTCAGCAATCCCCTGTGATCCTGCCCTGTGTTCTGGGGGTGATGCTTGTGCTGGCTGTAGTGTTGTTTTGAAGCTGAGGGGCTCCATGCGATCCTTGCTAAAGAAACACTATAAATGTTTAAAAGTTCTTTTGCTTTCTAAAGGTAGAACAGCCTGTCCTGGCTGCCAGACTTGTCCCTGGAGGTGGGAAGTGGCAAATGTTCTTTTGAGTGCTCGATGTTCAGTGTGCCATGTTTTGCAGCTAACACTGCCTCTGGCTGAGGGTTTGCTTTTTGGGATTTAAGAGCTGGAAGTGAAGAGTGGGTCTGTGTCTGTAAGGAACTCAGGGGATGCTTTGTAGCTGGGAGGGATGCTGGGAATTGGGCCAGGGTGCCAAGGGCAGGAAACTTCTTGACAGGAGTGGGTTGGCATTTTTGTATCCTCCTTTCCTTGTGTGGGCAGCTAAGGAAGGACATGTGAGCCAAACCACCAGGATTTGTGTCCCTCTTCAGTAAGAACTGTCTGTTCTCTATTGCAGACTGTTGGAAATTCTGGGTCTTCTAACGGGATTCACCAGCAGGATAAATCCCACAAGCAAGAGGTAAGTTATGAGCAGGACCTTGTTTACAACAGTGACTGCTTTGTGTGATTTCTTGCTTGTTGTGCTGAGGATAGCCCTTGGATGGAGCAGTTCTGCCAAAAAAGCTTGTCTGTATCCTTCCCACGCTGCAAGCAGGAGGCTTTGCCCAAGTCCAGTTACCAGGTGTGGTGAAAACCTCCCTAGAAACCCCTTGGAGCCGTGGGGAACGTGGTGGTGAGGGGCTCAGCGAGGCTCAGTGGGTGCTTGTGCTGGTGGAAGCAGTGGGAAAGCAGAGAAGCACTACAGGGTCCTAGGTCAGTGCTGTGTGGCTCTTCTCCTGACTGCTCCAGCTAGAATCTGCTCAGACTCAGATCTCTGCCATCCCCTTTACATGGGAGACATTTGTGGGACACGCTGTCCTGATCTCTCCCTTTTCATTATTCAGGACAAGACCTGCAGCCTCAGATTTTATCTTCCCACAGGCAGGATGGCCAGTCTGAGGACAAGGCAGTGGGACTTTCTGGGGGAGCAGTGGTTCAGGACATGGCATTCCACTCATGCCTCAGTGTCCTCTTCCAAAAAACCCCTCTGTGCTTGTCTCATTTTGCCTAATATCTGTTTTCTTCCAGGAGAAGCTCTGATAGAGAAGGGGTGAAGAGGATCATTTCACACCAGTATCAGCTCCTCTGCACAGTCAGGAAAAACAACACCACATCTGGCTTTAGCACCTCCAAAAGACCACACACAGTATTTTCACTTTAAAAAAGGACAATGTACTAACTGATGTAATCAGGACAATCCTGGAGTCTAGTTTTCCAAGACACCCATTATTCCAGGAGGGAGCAGTAGGATCTCTCTGGGTTTGGTTTCTTGCTTGTATTGGTTTTGACTGTGGAGTTTGTGTTGTTTGAGCTGCCCCTGTCCCACCAGCTGATGTGGTCTGGGTGGCAGCTCCCCTGACCAGTGGCTGAAGTGTCAGTGAGTCCCAGTAACCCCCCAAGAGCTACAAAGGGATATGTGTGTGGTGTCCAACTCCTAAGTGTGTGCCCATGGGGTCTGTCCCTTCCTTCCCACCTACCCTGATGTCCTGAGGACCTGCACAAGTGAGTGAAACCTGCTGGGATGAGGAAAACAGGGTGTGACATATTCCCCTCCTCTGCTTGCAGAAGACATCACTGTTTTAGAGCACGGAGGCTGTATTTACTTCTTATATCATAGCATGTTGTGGGAAATAATCCAGTTTTGGAGGAATATTTATTTTGTTTCTCCCCCTCTGCTGATTTTGGGGAAGGAGCTGTGCTGGCTCTGAGTTTGGAGATGGGGCACAGTTTGCTCAGGTGTGGGTGGCCTTTCTCCTGCAGCGAGATCTCTGAGCAGGCCTGCTGATGTCCCATGCCACAGCCAGTTGTCCTGTCCAGCCTAGCCCCCCCCACTCATTGGGGCTTTATTGGGTCTGTTCTGAACTTAGGATCCACATATGCTGAATCTCAGCATCACTGGCCTGGGAGCTCCATGTTAGGAGCAGTCAGTGTGGGACATGCCTTGAGGAGAAGGTTCCCTCCTTGCCTGTTTAATTTAACAGCTAACTGGGAATTGCCTGGCACTTTCTAGAGCTATTCTTGGCTCTTCAGTGTGATTCCCTGAGATGGATGAGGTGAAGGTGCTGCTGTAAGCACTCACACAGCAGTGGCTGCCTGACTTTTATGGGTTCAGCAAGCCTCTGATATGGCCTGAGAGTATTTGGAGCAGAGGAAATCCCACAGAGCTCAGTTGTCTCTACGAGCCATGCAGACCCAGGCAAGGAGCCCATTCTTTCTTCCCAGGGTTTTAGTCTAACTTTGCACCACTGCTCCCAAAGAACATGAGGGTAGAGGAAGAGGGTAATGTGCTCTTAAAGGTGAGACAGAGCTCAGCTCAGGTTCACTGTTCAGTACCACAGGGAACAGTCACAGCAATATTTTACCATGTTTCCCTCCCTTAGTGCCCAGCTCCTCCAGTATTATGAGCTGTTGTGTTAATGATGGGGCATCTGTGAAAGGACAAGATGGAAGAGGTCACTGTGAGAGATCTGAGGCAGACCCCAGGCAGGTGAACATGATGGCATTTCAGATCCATTGCTTTTTGCCCTGATTTCTAACTAGGTTGTGTTACTTTTTCCTGGTGGGTTCCTGGACTTCTGCTTCCTTGAAGGATGGGCAGCCAGAAGCAGCCTAGGAAAGAATTGGGCTTCATGGATGCAATTCTGCCATGAGGAGGATGATGTTGAATACTTGACCCTACTCACTTGATGGGATTGGTGATGTCTCATCCTTCAAAGGAGGATGGCAGAGGAAAGGGACTTCAGGGGAGTAAAGCAGGTCAGAAAACACAGTAGAAATCTGCCACGTGGCACTGGGAGGCAGAGCCTGGGATTGAACTGGCTGGAAGTAATTCACATGGGATCCCATCCTGCCTTGTAGGAGTGTTTCTTCAGCTCTTACTCATCACCAGGAAGATTGGCACATCTCTGCCTAGCTCTGGGAGTTTCCCAAGGGATCATGGAGTGGTCTCCACAATCCTCCTGGTGGTGTATTCATCTAAGTGATTTAGAAAAGTCCCAGAGGGAGTGTTCATTTGTTACAGCCCTCAACAGTGAATACCTCACTGGGAGCTTCTGTTTTTAAGAATTTAGGGCTGGTGTTTCCCAAAGTACTCCTCTGGCTGGATGATGTCTGAAGTCATGTTGTGCAGTTCCTGTGGACTTCCCAGGGGTTCTGGGCCCTTGCAGGAGGGAGGCCCCATTCTGGTTTATAACTTACTTTCCTTGATAGGTCTTCTAGTGATTGTCACCAGCTACCTTCACCTACAGAGAACAGACACCTGTGTTTTCCAGCTCGTTTGGCTCTGCAGGGCAGAATTCTCCAGGAGTGGTTATGGGGACCATGTATTTGGTTCTCTTAATCAGATTTGAAGTTGTCAGGCTGGAGAAGTCTCTGGCTCTTGCCTTCTCTCAGGGACCATCCCTTGAGAGCAGCTCAGACTTGTGGCTTTTCCTGTTCATCTTGAGTGACAAAGCAGAACAGCAGCAGGTGGGTCAGAGCATGTTCAGAGTTAGTAAAGAGCTGTACTGGTCCCTAAGGATCAGCCAGGAGCTGATGGCACTGCTTGGCTCTCTGTGGAGACTGTGCTTGTTCTGTTGCTGGACTGTACCCAAACGGGCAGTGGGGTGAAGTCCCCAACCCTCTTGGTATGCAGGTCCATGGGAGCTGCTCCCAAACAGGACCAACCACAATACCAACAGGACATGCTGTCACACGGGTCACCTGGGCTTCAGCTCTACCCTGGGTAAGGGGCCAGGAGGGGTTAGACCTCAGTCATGTCGTCCCCCTCCAAAACTGGCACAGACTTCCTCAGGGCACTGGCCTCTGGCTGCCCTTCTGAGGTTATAAGAGGCCAAACTTGGAAAGGACAAGGAGGAGATTCCCCAGCCCCTCTATTTATTTGTAAGTTTAAGTGCTATTTTTACCTCCATGGTGATGTATAAAGTACTTCACAATACTTGGTCTTACTGGCTTGGTTCTTTGGGAGAGATTTCCAAGGGCATTGGAGCGCTGGTACACCACCACCTCCTGTTGTCGGTCTGGGCTGGTTCCTGTTTGTGCCTTCACTCCCTCTTTGGCTTCAGCTTTGCTCTTGTCTCGATCCCCAAGAGCTGGTATGGGAGGCTGTGCTCTCCCCAGCCCTCCTCCCAGCCTGACAGTGCCCTTTGTTTCCATCTGGAGCTGAGGCCCAAGCATCATGCCACAGAGCTGCAGGGTTGGGAGCAGGAGGTCACATGCTGCTGGAGCGTTGGGCTCTGAGGGAAGGGCCAGCACCCCGATGTGGGAGCAGCCCCAGGGCCAGTGGCATTACCCTGACAGTGATGCTTTTCTGCTGAAAACTGAGCTGCTATCCAGTGAGAAAAAGCCTTTGGAATAGAGACTACTCCATGTTGAGTGATTTCTTCTCTAATGCTCAAGACTAAAGAGAAAACAATCTGTCTTGCTTGGGGATTTCAGCTTTATGTGTCCTGCAGCATCCAGAGACGTGGAGCAAGGGGCAGCACTTTGCTGGTGCACTGTGAAAGGATAGTGCCAGGCTGCCAGCCATGGCATTACAGCTCTTGGAATGATGGGTGCCAGGCTGCCAGCCAAGGCCTTACAGCTCCTGACTCCCCCCAGCCACCATAAGCTCCTCTGGCTTGCAGCAGAGATGCATGAGGGTTTCGTTAAAACAAAATGATGCAAATGACACTGTAAAAGTCTTAAAAAAAAATCCAGTACTCCATTATTTGGCAGCTTTAGCAGCTCAGCACTATCTGTAGGGAGTCATTAATACACTAAGATCCTATAGGCCTCAAGTAAGCTACCAAAATAAAGACAATACTAGATGTAAAAATGGATGATAACCTTTTACCCGTACAGTATGTATTACAATTTTGTAGCTTAGTCATTTTTTGGCTATAAAATTTTGTTAGTATGATATAAAAAAAAGACTAAAAAAAAAAAGTTTGATTGCTAATGTCTATTTTGTTATTTGATTCATTTTCTTCCTCTGTACAAAAGCTGTACAAACTGTCTGTGTAACTCCTCCACATCTGTATTCATGTACCACCCCCCTCTCCTGGCTTGCTTGTGTGGTGAGCTCATACTAAACAATAAACTCTGTGGCTGAAGTCGGGCACCCTGGGACTCCGGGGGTGTGTTAAGGGTGTTCTGCGGAGCACGAAGGGGTTGGAGACGTGGGGCTGTGGAATGTCCCCCTTGCCTGAGCCACAACAGTGACCTTCAGCCATCTGTCTTGAAGTAGGAAGGATTAGGGGTGAACAGAGTGTGTTTTTGAAGGAGTGTGTGGGGGTGGACAGTGGGTGTTGAATGGAAGAACGTACTTTTCCATCTCCTATGGTCTTGAAAGGTATTAGCAGGGTATTGGAATGAGATGAGCATGAAGGTCCCTTCCAGCCCAAAGCATTCCATGACTTTGTGACCTCAAGACTCTATGACCTCGTAATTCCATGACTCTGGAATTGAGCCCAGCACTGGCTCCTGGGTTGTGGTGGGGGCTTGTAGCCTGGCAATGGGAGCTGTGAAGAAGAGGGGCTGGTGGGACCAGGTGCTGTGGGGGAGTTTATATTACTAACTTAAACAAAAAAATGATGCTTTTGAGGACCGTTTTCAGAATTGTCTTGGTCTCCGAAGAAGGCGTCCCTCGTCGATGGCTGGGCGCCCAGTGGTGTCCGGAGGCTCGGGGGCTGCTGAGACACTCCCGTATTTGCAGCCACTGCCCCCTAACAAGGACCCTCAGCACAGTCAAAGGTAGGGGAGCTGAGGACACATGCCCAGCCCTGAGGGTGCAGGGTAGCCCTACCGTGGCAAGGAGAGCTCTTCCCTGAGTGGGGGTGGAAGGCAGTGGGGGTTTGTTCAGTGCAGGGGAGAAAAGGGGGTCTGTGAAGGCCCAGTGCTTGCCCCACATCTGGGGTGTTTTACAGCCCCCCAACACTGCCCTGTGCCGGGATCTGAGCCTCTCCCTGCTCCATCCCACAGGAGAATGGTGGTCAATGGCAGAGTCCCCCGAGCACCACTGAACAGGAGGGATGATCAGAGCAGCAACTCCTCCGTGCAGTGCAGCCAGGCTGCCTCCCGCAGCAGTGTGAGGCTGCCGGGCCTAATGACACTCCCAAACAAGGTAGGGGTGGATGGCAAAGGGACACAGCAGGGGTGACCACAGCTGGGAGGGTGAGGCTGAGTGACCAGGGGCAATGTTTTTCTTCATTTCCCCAGGGAGAGCTGGGTTGGGAGGGTTGCTGGGCAATGATGAGTTGGTCTCCGTGCTGTAGCCACCTGCTCTCTCCTTCCCAGCCAAGTGTCACTCAGCTGCTGGGCAGAGGAGGCCCCATCTCCGCAGGCCGGGAGGACCAGCCTCATTCTATGCACAGGACAAAGGATGAGCCACGTATGGCCCTGTCAGGGCACGGGAATATGTGTGGGGCGAGGGGACTGGGTATAACAGGGAGGGGCACAGGTGGGGGTGTGGGGGGCAGAGCAGGGCTCTGTGTGCAGAGCTGGGCAAGGTGAGAAGGGGGTGTGTGGTCAGGGATGGGATGGAGGAGGCGGCAGCAGGATGGAACGGAAGGAGTGGCGGGTGGGGTGACTGGGATCGGAGCTGGGGCAGGATGGGGGGATGGCCGTGGCCAGTGTGGGACAAGAGCTCGTGTGCCGTGGGTGGGGGCAGCAGCCCGACCCTGGGGGTCTCTGGCCAGGCAGGTGCCCTGTCCTGGGCGGGCACGGCTGCCTCAGCCAGGGCTGCCGCTGGGCAGAGGGGCTCAGCCGTGCCCCTCGCCCCCAGGCCCTGCCGCCTCACGGGAGCCCCGGCCCGCCACGACCCGCGGCCACGTCTCCTGGTCACCGCAGCTCGTCCAGCTGCTCCAGCCCTCGGCAGCCCCCGAGCCTCCGGACACCACTGGGCACCTAGCCAGCGACGAGGGAATTCTTCTCAGGAGACCAAGACAGTTTTGAAAACATTCCTCAAAAGTATAATTTGTTTGTTTAAGCTAATAAAATAAAAGTCGCCCGCAGCACCTCGTCCCACCAGCCTGTCTCTTGCTCAGGCTCCCTGATGCTCCTCAGCCTTTCTCCTGCCCCTGTCCCTGTGGCAGCAGGCTGAGCACATCCTACCCTGGGAGGTGAGACTGCTGCACCTCCTGTCACCTTCTGGGGCAGCTCTGAGGATCTGGGACTGCTGTAGAACCACAGCACTGAAGTCCATCTGAAGGGCAAAGATCTGCTGCCCAAACACTGCCTGGGCAGAGAGGGCAGTGTCAAGTGGTGCTGGGGAAAGGTGGAGGCTGTGAGAGCACCCAGTGAAGAGCCAAAATCTTTGACATGATTTTCCTGCAGGCTTCCATCTGCTGCTTCGTTTCTTTCACATCAGTGGCCAACTCAACGAGTGAGGGGCCACTCACTGTGCCTGTTCACACTTCCTGGATTGTCAGGTTATCCGTCCAGGTGCCCCAGCACAGCCTGCAGCAGTTTTCTCACAGCTGTAAAGTGGATGGCTGCATTGTTTGGCATCCTGATGGTGAGATCCAGCAGCTGGGAGAGGCTGAGGGTGTCCAAGGGTGGTGCCGTGGCTGCAAAAGCAGTGCTTTCCCCAATGGCACAGGGACCTTCCTGACTAGACCGGATCTGGTAGGGATGACCAAAAAGTGATGATAAAAGGGAGGTCCTAAAGGGATGTGCAAGAAGAATGGTAAAATGGCTGAGCAAAAGGTTGAAGCACAAAAGTGATGAGAAAAGGGATGAGTGGCCAGTAGACTCCCTCCTCCTTCCTTGCCTGTCAGCAGAATGAGGCTGATGATGCACGTGCCTGTGGCAGAGGAGAGCCAATGGCTAGTGGTGATGGTAAAGGAGAGGCCTCTTGCGACATCATGGACAAATTCCAGGTTGATTTGGTTTGGGTTTATTTTTTGATACAGTTCTTAAAAAATGACCAGGTTGGCTGCAATTATAAGTGTTGAGGATTCAGAGAGAATGTTACTTTAGGATTAGAAGGACACTGTGCCGCTATGCAAGCTTTCAGCTAGGCTGAAACATGGGTTTGAGAACCTACATCTTTACACTCTTGCAGCATTTCCGTTACTGATGGGTCACATAGGGTGTGGAACACCTTCAGGCAGTCCGTGTAGGCTTGTTCTATGGCTAGTTTTTAAAGAAGAATGTCTTGTGCTGCCTCACATTCAACTTGATTATGAATTGTGTTATTAAGTCTTTCTGCAAATTGGAAAAAAGGTTCATGTGGGCCTTCTTGGACGATTGTAAAGGCCAGGTCTAAGCCTGCCAGTGCAATCCCAGCACATGCTACAGGAGCGGCGTAAGGCCCTTCCCCTATCAGAACACTTAGAGAGTCCACTACTGCTATTGCATTAGTGGGTAGAATTTCTTCTGCCGCCCTATTTGCCAACATTCTCCATTCCGTTTCAAAGAGAGTGAACTGCCTGGTGGATAAGAGCATTCTGGCAACAGCAGAGCAGTCCAATAGTGTTAAAATGTAGCAACCAAATAATGAGTCTAATGAGGCCACAGTGAATGGGGCCCCTAATCCATAGTCCGGAAGCACCTCCTTCAGATCCTTTAAAATGGGATAAGGAATCGCTTCCCAGCGAGGTGGGAGGTTGGGCTCATATATTACTGGGAAGGCCTTTAACATCTCTATATCCCGTCCTGCTGCAGCCTCTTTCCTCATTTCCGCCCATCTAGAGCTCAGACTCAGAGAACTCAAGTCAGGCTTACTGTCCAAACTAAAAGGATTCAATCTCAGTTGATCTCTTGTACAATCACTGTTTCCAGCAACTATCGAGGCATCTCGGATGTCGGTATTAAAAGAATTGTTGCTTTTTAGCCCTTTGGCATTTGGTGTTGGGGGTGCCACCATTCCGAGGGCCTGGTATGTGGGCGCTGCCATTTTGTGTATGACCATTCCCCTCCACCATTTTGAGATCTCCCCTCACAGTGTAACAATGAAGAAAATGGCAGAGGGCAGGGGGCATGCCACCTTCCTCATGGGTGAATGGTGGAGTCCTTAAGTTGCCCCGGGTTGAGGTGGTGCAAACTCCGGCCTGTCTTTTTAGGATGTTTTTAGGTTCTAGTGCCTGTGTTACAGGTTCAGAATCTAATGGAATTTTTCTTTCCCCACCCTCAGAACGGGGAGCGAATTGTCCTAGCCCAGTCCATTTGTCTCTAACAAAAGAAGCAAGAGTACCGGGGATTAAGGGTGGGGGAGAAGGGCACACTGGTTTTTGGGAGTCGGCAGTGAAGAGACGGCAGAGAGAGAAACCCCTGAGTTTTGGGTTTCTTTCTTACCTTTTCTGCTGCTTCCCTTTCCCATACCTGGATTACAAAGCTTTGATTTTTTGGGATTGTTTGTTGACTTTTGCCCAAGAGAGAGAGAGAGAGACAGAGACGACATCGCTAGCCGGGGGGCCCCTTACATCGGGCCTTCTGTGAGGGAGCCAGCGGCGGCCATCCTAGACGTGGGAGAACTTTTTTACATCGGAAGCTCCAGCCCGAGACCAGCAGACCGCTAGCCAAGCCTTTCGAAGGGACACACCGGAGCTTTTCTTCCCATCCACCAACCCCCCCCGGGGGCAGTCCTGCCTAGGTCACTCGTCTCGTCGCATTCTNGTCTCGTCGCTTGCTGCCCATGGTTACCACTGAGCCCGGCAGGGACAGACTCTGTATGTGTTTGTGTGTGTAGGGGGGTTTTGATTCAGGAGGTTTTTATTCGTTCAGTCTTGGTTGTTCTGTTGTCTCTTGAATATACATATATATATCATAGCTAGGAACTGTTATCCTTCCATTTACCATACCTTAATTAAATTTTGTTTTGAAATTAAAGGAGACTTGTCTCTCTGTTTTAGTTATAAATTTTTCTAAGTTCTCTAAACTTAGACAGCCTCCGCCACCTTATGATCCCCTGCTGTGGCTACCTCCCAGAGAAGGGCACTGATCTGATCCCACTTGACATATTCTAATATATCAGCAGCAGAGGGCTTAGTGTAGATACGCTGAATCCAGTGTGATAAACTTTTTTGGATGGGTTTATAGATTTTTGCACCATGCTGCCACAGCAGGTGTTACAATGGAGTATAAACTCTCTTTTTATCTGAAGATGTGAAGGCTCCCATGATAAATATAAAGGGGATCTTTGCAGAAAATAAATGGTAGAAACACGTCCACAGCTGTTGATCTCCGGTCCAGCTGGTGAGGGATCCTTGGGTGCACCTTCCCTCAAGCTCAGCCATGCATCTTCACTGGGCCTGGGAACTCCTGGTTTGCTCCATCACCATTCCCACAGGAGTGCCACGCATGCCACCCTCTCCATGTCAAAGGACTCTGTCCACCCTCTCCATGTCAAAGGACGCTGTCCACCCTCTCAATGTCAGAGGGCTCAGGTCCATCCCTGTTGGGGTGCCATTTGTGGCAGCTGAGGCAGCGAAAAAAGGCCTGGACACTGTTCAGGGGGTGAATGAACAATGTATTAAGGGTGGCAACACAATTTATAGCCCGTAGGGGTTTAGCATGGGAATAGGAGAGATGGGATGGGCTCAAGAAGGCTGAGTGGGGCACGATATGCACATAACAAAAAAGGTGGGAAAACACCTCTGCATTGCAGAAAAACTGTCCAAAGGAGACAGAAAAAAGGGGCACAGTTATTAAGGGGGACAAGAAGGTGGACAGGAAATAAAACAATCTAACAGAATGGTACAAGTTCAGAACTATTAGGCATCAATGTACTTGGGCAAAAAAGGAACAGTCAGCAATTTGAGATATTTCAGATGTTAAAGGCATTTAGTTTCTCCTCCTCTTCATTGAGGTCCCATGCTCAGTAGCTCAGATTTGTCATTTCTATCGCCACTGGCTATGGGTTCTCTTTTCCCACACAAGCCCCTCTTCATCACAGT
>VXAU01005165.1:5862-32271 GCA_013399695.1 Formicarius rufipectus | reverse complement strand
TCAAAGTTTCACAGACAGATCTAAACTGGCAGCACAAGAGAGAGCTGTTCCTGGCTCGATGGGCCCACGATGCCTCAGGTCATCAGGGCAGAGATGCCACGTATAAATGGGCACGTGACCGAGGGGTAGATTTAACCATGGACGTTATCGCTCAGGTCATCCACGACTGTGAGACATGTGCTGCTATTAAACAAGCAAAGAAAGTGAAACCTTTGTGGTATGGCAGGCGCTGAAACAAGTATAAGTATGGAGAGGCCTGGCAAGTTGATTACATCACACTGCCCCAGACCTGCCAGAGCAAACACTATGTGCTCACCATGGTGGAAGCAACCACCAGGTGGCTGGAGACACACCTGGTGCCTCACACCACTGTGAGGTATAGATCTATCTATCTATCTATCTATCTATCTATCTATCTATCTATCATCTGTCTCATAGCTAAGAACTGTTATCCTTCCATTTATCATATCTTAATTAAAATTTGTTTTGAAATTAAAAGAGACTTGTCTCTCTGCTTTAGTTATAAATTTTCTAAGTTCTCTAAACTTAGGCACAGGATAAGTCAATATTGTGGACAACCTCTAGAAACTAAAGCTGTAGTATTTGCACTTCTTTTGAAGCTGAGAATTTAAAGTTAAGGTACTATTCTATTTTCTTACATACTGCAAAAGTGTTGTATTATCCGTTAGATATCAGACTGTGGAAAATGAATGTGGGAAAATATTTTCTGAAGTGCCAACCAAGTAGAGAACTAGCTTGTGACTAGGGCTGCTAATTTTAAGTAAGATAATGAAGAATGCATTACCTGCTCTTTGAGTAGTGATTTGATGAAGTTATGAAATTGAGTCCCCTGAGTTCCGTTGCACTTCTGCAATAAAAGTCTAATTTAAACGTTATTTTTCCATTTTTTATTCAAATGAGTCAATATCTGGGGGAGGGAAAAAAAATGGAACCAGTATATAAATAACTGAAGTATGCAACATATATAGAAATATTATTTTAAATGCAAATTATTAAATTAATATATTAAAGCTGAAATTCAAATAGTTCAAATAAGTAGCAGTCACATAATCATTAAACTAAAGGCACTCTTTCAAGAGGACACTTGCAATGTTCGTGGGATTTCTTTGACACAGAAATTACTGTATCGGAAAATCTAAGTGGTTTTAGTGTAACCTTTTCATACTTAAAGGATTTTTTGAGTAGATGTATGCACATGCATATATATATATATTTGTGTTTGTAAATGTTAATAGACTTCTAGTAGATACAGTGTGTGAAATAAAACAAAAACTATAAATTTCAAAAATTTATTTGGGATTCACCTACACAGCTGTGGAGACATCTTTGAAGTGCATTGGGTTTTTACAACATCTTACTTAATTTTGTGTTATGTTAGTGTTATCAGGATTGCTACTTACATAAAAAGTCTAAATTGTATATAGATTCTTCCATTATGGTGTACAAATTGAACTTAATTTTTAAGAAGATTTCAAAAATAATAGTCTTAGTTGGAAGATTGAGAAGGTGGTAGTTGCATATGTTGCCTGTTTTGTGTACTGCCTGGTAGCATTACCATTTGTTAAAATAACCTTCCCTTTACAGCTGTAAATAGTCATGTTAGATTCTGAAGAACACACATCCTGAGAAGAAAGTAAATATCTGTCCTTGCAAAGTAATTTGTCAAATTTAAGATTATTGTTTTTCATCATCGTGACCCTGACCTTGCTGGCTGGGTGCATATATAGATTAAGATGAATGCAGTTATTTCTTGGCTGAGGTCTGCCTCTTTCAGGTCACATTCTTCCTAATTACATGATTGATAAGCAGTCCCAAATCCAGAGAGGAAGTCATTAATCATAATGCTGACTGAGTCCAGTCATCTGCTTCACCTGCACAGTGATGGGCAGTAAGAGATACAATTTGGATGATACACTGATACACTTTGTCAGAGGTCCTCAGCTTTTTCAATGTCAGTCACTAAGAATTTTGACAGGTAATTCACATTGTTTGTACATGGCATCAAATACCAGCCTTAACTGTGCTTTAAAGATCAATTTCTTTGATGCTTTTCTGTAAAATAGACTATAATGACAGAGTATCACTTGCTTCCATTGAGCAAAGTACAAAATTAAAGTTTATATTTTGAAACTATTTACTCTGTAGGATGTTCTGAAACTTCATGTGGAAGCAATATCAGCTTTAATGTACAGCAGTTGTGCAGCACTTCAGAGACCCTGCAGGTCAAACAGCCACTTTCAGCAGAACTAACTTTATAAACATGGCACACTTTCAACAGTAAGCTGCAACCACAGTGTTCTGGATTCTTTTGTTTTGTTTTACTTTTACAAGGATAAAGTATTGATTTTTTTTTTCCACTCTGAATGTTTCTTTGGTATATTTAAAATTAATCCAAGAATGACTAGAAAGAACAATATATTCTTGTTGGTTTTTTGAGTTCTTGATGCGTGTCTGTGTTGCAGCTGTAGTATTAGAGGGAAAAAAATATTCAGTACATTTACTTTCTTAGACTTGATCAATAACAATATTAAAGTGGTACCTGATGCTTGTATGCAGAGAGGGCAGTTTGGGAATGATCCAAAATTTGAATGAACAATTTTGAAAGCATTTGAGAATGTCATCGTCAGTTGTTGGTTTTGGTTTTTCTGCCTTTTTTTGGTTGTTTTTTTTTTGTTTGTTTGTTTTTTGGTTTTTTTTTTTGTTTTGGTTTGTTTGTTGTTTTTTTGTTTTGTTTTTGTTTTGGTTTTTTTTTTTGGTGGCAGTTTCACACAAATACAAGAAGAATAAGGAATAGTGCAGGGCAAAAAGTTCAACAAAGTTCAAATAAGTTCAGCAAAAGTTCAAATAGGTACCTTTTAAATGGTTAACATACCACTGGGAAGAAAAAAAACGTTCACTTTAAAGTTTCTAACCCATACTTAGAGTAATGGCTGCGTTTCTGACACATTAATTAGGCTTTATTATGTGCAGTACCAACATTCAAAGAAAAATGCATGGAAGATTGAATGCAGATGCCGTTTCTGGTAGCAAAGATATTTCTCTAGTAGAATAGAAAACTATTTGCTGCTTTTATGTCATTAGAGTGAAGAATATTTTGTGTGTTCATCCTTCCAATTAAGGTGATTAAAATCAGTATAATAATGTTAGTTAGCATGTATTATGTATGTAAAGGCTTATGAGATATATGCATAGCAACATTTCTAAGTTTTTCTTAACATGTAATTTTAGCTGAATTTGTTTTAATATTTTGATTTTTAGAAATTTCTGCTGCTTGCTTCTTTTCACATTCTAGTGCCTCAGTCGCAGTAGAAGGTGCAACATTACGAGAAGGAAGTATTGCACTTGGATTCACTGAGCAGAAAATAAACATGATGGTCCTGGATATCTGCCACAAACCACATGGCAGCGAGTACCTGAGGCAAATCTATCACATCATCCGGCTCAATGAGGTACAGAAATGGCCTTTTCACTGAGCATTTAGATGTGTACTGGCCTGGAGCAGTATCTGGTGGCAGCTAAGGGTTAGTCAAGGAGAAGGTAATGCTTCTTAAAGTCAATATGAAATCCTATACTGTAATGGAATCCATTCAGCTTAGGCTTTTCTGCCTTTCTACAGAAAAGATTACTTTATAGGAAACACGATAGATTTTATTTAGGTACTTAGTAGTACGGCTCATAACTTCCTTCACTTTGATATTGTAGACCATAGATACATTTTAGGAGTTTGAGCACAGTAAAAAAACCAAAAATTTAAAAATTAAGTAATTGTTGAAAAATTCACAGTTAAGGAAATTGAAATTAAATGTAGTGAATAAACTTTTTAATTCAAAAAACAAACAAACAAACCCTGTGACTCTGCTGAGGAAGTCAATGCATCCACATGAAATTTAATCTGGGAAACCCTGATCAGATAAAGTGCTTTGAAATTACAGTCAGCTACTTCAAATTTGTTTGCTGCACATGGAAGTTTTGCAGTGTAGAAGAATTATCTCATTATTTCTAGAGCTGTACTAAATTGTCCCAAGTTGCCAAAAGAATTCTGGTTTTATTCACTGAAATAACCCCAGTTTCACTTAAATTATATGATAACACAAATCTACATAGCTTAATTAAGAAAGTCGTGTTTATTAGCTTTAATTATTTAAAAACCCTACTAGACTGCTGTGTCTGTATGAAGGCCATAGAGAACATCTTAGTACTGGCACTGTGCTGCTGAAGTTGAGATCAGCTCTTTGGTTCTTAAGTATAGGCTTAAAAACAACCTTTATGCATCTGCATTTGGAAGCATTAGAATCAATGCAAGTATGTATATAGACATGGCAACCCAACATTAATACAGTACAGAATCTTTCCAAGTTTCATCTCAAACAATTAACTGATTTGGGATGTGAAGTGAAAAATCATTACTGTAGTAAACAAAACCTTTTCACATGAAGCACATTTGGGATTACACTTAGGTATAACAGAGTTAGGAAAAGATGATGAGCAAGACCTCTGAAAATAGAATATGGTCCAATAGTTAGGGCCATCACCTAGGGGACAGGATGTGCAGACTCAAATCTTTTTTTCTTCCTCGTTTAGACCAGGGAATTGAATCTGCATCTTCCACATCCAAACTAACTCCCCAAACCTCTAGACCATTAGCTACCAGCATGGAACTCCTTACTTTTCCCCTGCTGGAGTTGTTTCACCATGTAGAAATTGCTAGAAAAAAAGCATTCTATGACTTTTAGGGCCAGAAATAGAAACATACTCTAGTTAAAGGAATAGGATGCCCATACTGGGTTTTGGAGACCTGATCCAAGATCTGACTCCTGTGAGTTTTTAGTTATTTCTACAAAGTAGAGCAGCATTAATAGGAGGTAAGAGGCTGAGAGAATTTGATGGAAGAGGGACTTCAGCCTGATTTTCCACATCCCAGGTGTCTCTCCTTGAATTTCTGCAGCAAGTAAAAGCTTTGTTAAATATAAAACATTTCTCAGTGGAAAAAAAAAATATTGTTTTGTTGGGTTTGTTTTGGTTGTTGGTTTTTTGTTTGTTTGTTTGTTTGAAAAAAAAAAAAGAGATCCCAACCAGATTGACTCACAGAAGGGCTTAACTGTATTACTCTGAATTGCCTTTGAAACCATTACAAAACATTTTAATACTTGGAAGGATATTATGTTAATGCACTCTTCAATATTCTTTTTCAAAAATTATGTTTAGTGCACCTGACTACCGAGAAAGAGAGTTGATTGTCTGTACAAAGGTCCCCAGTTTTGTTTAAGACTCCTTAAACTGTAAGGGGATTGTCTTCTTAAAATTAGTTCAGAGATCTTTATGCTCCACTGCTTAATAATCGTGTGTGAGCAGAGAACAAAGTGATGAAACAGAAAATTGTCATTCTCAATATTCCTTAGAAAACCATGTGAAAGGGACATGGATTCCTGGAAGCTGTATTTGAAAATAGAGATGCAATGTTATCAAGATTCATAATAGATACTGTAGTACTCAAAACTGCCTTCAGTCCTTCATTTATTTATTAAAAATAATAATAATTTTAAAAAGCATTTTTTACTAATGGCAGCCAAAGAGAAAAATCTTGTGAGCTGTGAGGCTCAATAGCATTCTGTGTACTTGTTTTCATGCCCAGTCAGTGCAGTGAGGATATAGTTCACATGTTTACATATGTGATTTCATATTTTCATGTTTTTGAAATGTGACCCTTTAAGAGTCTACAATATGTACTATACTAAAGGATTTCTTAAAGTAATACATTTACCATTGTTGAATAAGTCTCTTCATGAAGTATCCTAAAGACAGAAAAATGCCTGTAGTGGGAGGTGAGCTGTATGCCAGTTGAATTGTTTGAACGCTAGCAAGCATGGACAGCTATTTCAAGTATCACCTCTGAAAAACTGACACAATCTGCTTTTACTTGGCTCTGTGACATCCAGAGGGCTGAATTTTGTGAAAATATGTACACGGAAACTAGTGTGTTTATGAAAATCTAATAAATTTATAGAAATAGCTTTTATATAATCTCCATCAGCTGGCTCTAAAATCTTTGTTGTGGCAACAGGTAATGAATGAATGGCAGAAAAAAACTAATAGTTTTGAAGGCTGAAAAAATATGGGTAAGCAATTTAGGGTGTGTTTTCAGCTGGTTTGTGATATTGTTTTAAACCAAAATAGCTAATTTCTTTCTTTTGTTGGTGGTTGTTGTTGTTCTTGTTGTTTGTTTTTGTTTGGGTTGTTGTTCATTTGTTTGTTTTTAATACACCAAGACAATTTTGTGATTATCTTGGTCACCTGACATTTGACTGTAAGCAGCAGATAGAGACCTCTTTCTCTTTCCCTTGAGCGTTTCCAGTCCTAGACACTCCCTTTTTACTTGTACTAAACATTGTGGGTCTTGTTTATCTGGATGAAACTTTTCTCTTTTTTCTGGCTAGTTTCACAACATGTGCTAATGCCAACACAAGGGCGATACAGCTACAATCTGTGCGGATTTAAAGGGAACTTGTGCCATTCAGGCCTGGCCACAGTTGGATAAGTTTAAAAGAATGATGACATTATATTAGAAAGACCACTGAGTGGCACAGGATGCCTTAGCAGGTGGCATACATGTTCCTTCATCTCAGTAGCAATGCAATTAAGAATAGCATTTGCTCTCATATTAATGAAGACTTACCTGGAGCATGTGCTCAATGTTACGACAATCCTATCTTTATGGATTTCATTTTAATAATAATAAACTGTTAAATCACAATAGTTCTTCCAGCACATAGATGTGTAAATGTTTCATTATCTAGCTGTTTATAAAATGGTTCTATTTAATCAAAACACTTTGTTGACATGCAATGATGATTTATTTCCTTAGCAGGTGAAGAAGTGAAAGCAGGAAAGATTGTGCCCAAAGTAATCATGCATCTGTTACAGTATAATTTTTTTAATTGCTTCTAGTGTTTGAGTGCTGAAACAGTTAAAAATAACTTGAAGAGAGGAGTGGAAGAGTATTTATTTCCTGTGTTTCAATAACTGTTTAGAACATGTTCATCAAGCAATTGATTCACAGTCATGTGGTAACTATTGAATGTTGACCAATAAGTTTAGTAGAAAGTCATAAAGAACATTTTTTGTTCACTTCCATGTATACCTAGTATATAAATATTAAATATATATATATTAAACAAGAACTTACGCACATAATTTGATGACAGTTTCAAAACAATGGCATAGATTATTCTGATTTGCTTCAGCTGGATGTTCTTGGAGGTTATTTCTTGTTTGTTGTAAAATGGTGATTTTGTCAGAGATTGCATATTCCCTTCTGTATTATAAGGAACTTCTATCAAGCATACTGTAACATCATGCTTAAAATGTAAGCCAAGTTAACTTAGAAAGCTAGGTGGCCTATACTGTTTTGTGGTTTCTTTCTGTTCCAAAAGGAATATTTAAAAGAGCAGCTGTCTTGTGAGAATTCCTCTGAAGATGGTGCTACGTCCAGTCAATGCCTGCCTTTGACACTGAAGGGCAGGGTACAGCAGTCTATCTTCAACCCTCTCCAGGTGTACAGACAGTCTTGTGCAAAAGTATTCAATCAGGTTTGTGAAAATATGAAGCTTTGGTTATAGCATAATTTTTACTTGTCTGTCTTATTGTGATCATGATAATGACAGAAACTTGAATTTATGAAAACAGAATTAATTACGTGCATGCACATGATGAAGTGCAAAGGAATATTATTACTCAGGAATCTAATGAAGGTACCATCTACAGTAGCATGATGTTCAAAAAGCCGTAATTGTCCTTTTTGTTTATCAGAATTATTGCATATAGGAGCTGTTTGCATTTACTTATACCTTCTGTGTTCAGTATAGTGAAGGAAAGCCTGTTAGTAGCAATTACATTTATTATATGTGTGCAGTGGTACATAGGATTAGTCTTAGTCTTTTGAAAATTCATGGCAAAACTCCATGTGCACATTTATAATTTTCTTGATGAGTCTCACAGAAATGTCAGTTAAGTAAAGCACGCTTTGCAAAGATTGTATGAAAAAGTGAGGCTAAGCAAAGGTAAAACACAAAAACATGAAAGCATCCATTTCTCCATTTTTCCTTAAGCCATTGTTGTAATATGTAAAGGGTTATTATTTATTTATGGAATATGACTTCCTGATAATGTAACACTTAAAGAAAAGACATCTGGTTGCCCAGATCTCTGCCGAAGTACCCCATGACCAATTTATTATATAAAATAGTACATAGTGTATAGTTTCTGGTAGCACTTTGATACTTAAAAAGTCTTATGCCATTATTTCTTATGTATTCTCAATACATCATCTACAGTTTTGATTCCAGCCCTCAATTCCAGTATTTGTAAAGAAATGCTATTACAGTGATGTGAAATTCACTTGTGGGAGAAAAGTTGCTTTTTTCAGTGCAGCTCGGCTTAATACAGAGTGTAATCTCCTTTCCCAGTTTTGACTCTTTTGGACTATTTCTGCAGTTATATATAAAATTTTTTTCTCTTACTTGTTTAATGAATGCTTAATTATTGTCGTGTTCCAAAAGAAGTGTTAATATCCTGAAAAAGGAGGTGACTACCAATTCCACAAGGCTTCTCAAGGTTTCTCGCTCCAGAGAAACATGCTTCTTAGAATCACAGAATCAACAGAATCATACAGTGGCCTGAGTTGGAAGGGACCTGAAGGAAACAGAGAAGCACAGAATGGGTAAGGTTGGAAGGGACCACAGTGGATCATCTGGTTTGACCTCCCTGCTCACGCAGGGTCATCCCTGGATGACGTGGCACACAATTGCATCCAGATGGTTCTTGAATATCTCTAGTGAGAGAGACTTCACAACCACTCTGAGCAATCTGTTCCAGTGTGTGGTCACTTGTGAAGTAAAGGATTTCTTCCTCATATTCAGCCCAGAAGACCAACTGTATCCTGGGGTGCATTGAAAGAAGTGTGGCCTGCAGGTTCATGGGGGTGATTCTGCTCCTCTATTCTGCACTGGTGAGACCCAACCTGAAGTGCTGCATCCAGCTCTCGGATCCTCTGCACAGTAAGGACATTGACATGTTGGAGCAAGTCTAGAAGAGGACCAAAATCATCAGAGGGATGGAGTAGTTCTCCTATGAAGAAAGGCTGAGGGCATTGGAATTGTTTTGGCTGAAATAGATAAAGGTTCAGAATGACTTAATTACAGCCATCTAATACCTCAAGGGAGCCTACAAGAAAGATGAAGAGGGACTTTTCACAAGGGCATGTAGTGACAGGACAAGAGGGAATGGCTTCAAACTGAAAGTGGGTTTAGCTTGGATATTAGGAAGAAATTCTGCCCTGTGAGGGTGATGAGGCACTGGAACAGGTTGCCCAGAGAAGCTGTGGATGCCACATTCTTCAAAGAGATCAAGGCCAGGCTGAATGAAGCTCTGGAAGGTGTACCTGCCTGTGGCAAGGGTTAGAGCAAGATGATCTTTCCAACCCAAACCGTTCTGTGATTCTATTCTATGATTCTGTTTTCCAAGCTGAATAATATTATTGAATAGTTTAGTTCCCTTTACCATTTTTAAAATGCAAATTACTGATTTATTTAATAGTGTGGGAATGTCCATTTATAAAGCAGTGGTGTCTGGTTTCCTATGAAGACTGTTACTAGTGCCTGTAGAAGATGCCAGAGCACTGGCAAGGAACAATTATTCTTCTCAAAGGATGCATTTCTTAAATTCGTTTGTTACTGGTTGGCAACTGCCATGAAGTTTAGGAGTTTATAATCCATGATTTAACTTTTTTCTTTTCTCTAAGTCCGTTGTAGTATGTTGGTATGTTTTTAATACATAATGTCTACATTTTATCTTTTTATAAATTCTAGAGCAGAAAAAGCTACTGATTTCACAACATATTTTGTCAATTAATTAGTTACGTATTGCTTTTTAAAACTTTCTCTTAGAAGGGCCAATTGGAATAGACATGACAATACTGCCTAGTGCTTTAAATAGCAAATGTATGTTATACTATGTATATAGCATATCATAATATATATTACATAACTGTATAAGAACATGTCTACACTGTGCAGAGTATGCATACTCTTAGCTTCCTTAGTAGATGGCGTCTTTAAATTATTTAATTCAAAAATTTTCTAAAAGATTATTGTTAGTAAACATTCTATGTCTTGTTTGTTGGTGTATGTAAAAATCACTTTACAGCAGGATGGTTGACTTTTTTGTTTGAGGAATACATTTAGTGGAGATAGCTGAGTGTAGAGCTGCAATGTGAGCTGCAGATTGAGCTCTGGGTGAGGGAAGTGGCAGGAGCCTGAGTCGAGTCTGTGAAATGACCTGGTCTCTTTGCATAGCAAAGGGTACGGGGACCTGTTAGGTGACTGGACACTCAGAGACAGCAAGAGCCTTTGACACAATGGGAAGGCACTGGGCTCTCCAGCATTTAAACTGCAAGAGTATAAAATCCTGGGTAGGCCTTTATTCAAAGTCCATCTTTGAAGGCACCCAGCTCGAGCTTTGTTGCTGCACTGTCATAAATTTTTTTGAAGACGACATATCTGAGACAGCTGTGGGAAACCTTGTTTGACTGCATGAGAATAGGGTGTGTGTGGAGTAAACAGGAGAACCCATCATGTCACTGGAGCTGCCCACTGTGAAGTGGCCTTGTCCCAGCTATTAAAGTCTCTGGTGGTGGGAGAGTAACTGCCAGAGTGTCCCTGAATGGTCATACAGGAAAGTTTCCTTAACTTTCTTCTAAGATTTTGTGAAATTTTGACAATCATGTCAAATTTAGCAGTCTTTAATCATAGTTTCTGTAAATTTTACTGCTCCTCGAACAATGGCCACTGAACTGCTATATTGAGATCAACTCTAGCATTTTTATTAATGATAAGTAAATTTCTTGCCTTCCAACCCTCTAGTTCAGTAGATGAATCTAGGAAGTGTGTGATTTCTGGTAACACTTTAACCTTTTCCTTCTTACATTCCTGTAAAAAATCTTGAATAATCACCATCTGGTGCTGGTAAATTGTTGCTCTTGGTTTTATATATTTGTCCTGACCTTAACCTCTGTCAGTACTGCTGCTCCTCTGTTGTCTAATAAGCTAGGATGTGCAACTCCTCAACAGTATCAACAAAGGCTACAGAGAAATGGTTTCCCTTTCCTAGGCTGACTTTTTAAAAACAGATTCTTTATTTTTTTCACAGAACTGGTAATTCTGAAGGATTGAATTTTTATCTAGTTTATTTATAAATTTTCCTCTTTCCCAATTTTATTGGGTGTTTACTTTCTCCTTTTTCTCCCTCTTGATTTTACAAGTACTTCCTCCATGTTTATTTATCTGGTTTTAATTCAGTGTAGAGCACAGAATAGTTTCCTGTTTTTCCCATGTTCTTCTTCTCATACTGTTCTTAGTTGACACTTTTCCTCTTATTTTTTGTGATTCAGATCTTCACCATTTTTTCTTCATTCACTTTCCACTTTCACACTATTTTGTTCTTTCTTTAGCTACCCTTGTTTCCAATTTTGCTCTGTATTTCACCTTTGTTTTTCTACTTTACTTTAAAGTGCATGCCAAAGGTGAGGGCTAGGAAGTGAACTAAGTAAGGAGAAAGAAAGTAATAAAGATGGAAGGAATAGGAAGAATTACACTGATTCTGCTCTCCCAGAAGATCGAAGTGCTGACTGTTAGAAGAAAAAGATTTACTGCAAATTATATTTGATTGTTATTTAGGTTTATTTCCATTGTTTTGAAAAATCATCATGAAGAAATGACACTCTGACCTTTTAAGTGTTAGTGAGCCAGGCATTACTTTATTCTGGCCAGAGATAGGTAACAAATCATTCCAGTTACTTATGTCCCTTTCAAGGGTTTTTATACATTTTAGCAAATGAAGGAATTAACATTTCTTGAAAGAAATTAACATTTCTTAATTCTAAGTTTCACAATTATCTTCATTAGTATTCTATCCTTTATTAGCTAATTTGGTCCACATTCTTTGGCCCTCTTATCATTCTTCCTTAGACAGAGAGTCTCCAACTTTCAGGCTGTAATGTCTTTGTTAATCTGCTCTGTATCTTCTGGTTGCTCCAACATGTCTTTGAAGGACTATAAATTTAAGATCCCACATGTCCAATCCTCAACTTCCTCAAGCTTTGTTTATTGAAGCTGTTCAGGGCTAGTGCAGATAAACTCAAAGCTTTGATGATTTAAACGTCAAACCATCAAGAATCTGTAAAAGGAGACCTAGCCACTTGCTGCCATTAATTAAATTTTAGGAAAGTTAAGTGATTTGCAACATTACAACAATAATTTCTGAATTATTTCCTCCCAATAATGTTGAATTCTAGTCATTACTTGACTATTGCTGACAGTGAAAAATAGTATTATTCAACAGGATTTACTGTTCTGTAAACACAAGAATGTTATGTGTGGTCCTTCCACTGCCAACTATTATTGTAGATTGCTTCTATTTATTAAATAAGCAATATGGATTTTTGTTTGTTTATATTGTGTAGATGTACTGCTGTTTATAATAACCACCTGGTGACTGGAGTGCCTTACAAAACAATAGGCAACTAAATCTTCATTCTAATTATTATACAAGTTAGAACTTGAATTCCAGCTATGCCAAAATTTTCAGTACAAACTTTTTGCTTACAGCAGAAAATGCAAATTGCTGTACATGAAAATGGCAAATTATTTTGCTTTTTGGACAAAGAGTCAAACTCTCAGGCAAAATGGTTGGGCACAATGTCATTAGCAGATGAAAGAATAACAGTTAAAAAATTGATTTATCTTTTTATAAATAATGACTACATCCCTAATTGGTTTATAAACTAATTGCTATCTTTTTGAAAGAAAAACCTTCTTCTATGGACATGACTGATGTTATCTTTCTAAGTCCTTGTTCTAGACTGCCTTCGTTGGTATATCACAGCTGGAGTTTTAATACAGTAATCATACTAATACTGATTAATAACTAATTAGCTTCTCCTATGTATCAACAGTCACTCAATACTGAATGGAACTGGGATTGGTCAAAGTTGCTGCAAAGTTGTTTCGGATTGAGTCGGATTACCTTCAGGGTGCTGCTGACACACAGGTAACGGGATTTTGGTAGATAATCACACTTTCCTCTTGTCTTTTTGACTTTGTGATAGTCAATACACAAAGATTTTACTGATGAAATGTATAAAATAAATTTTGTCTTAATGTATGCAGTTTTAAGATGGAGCTACTTATTTTCTAGACTATTTAATCCATACTGAGATGGTTTGTAATTCCTACTTTGAGGAAACTAATATGTTCTTTCTGTTTGATACAGAAGTATATGAATATATGTTGATACGACACAAATAATGCTTTAAAAAGACAGAGTAACTTTTGAAAAGCTGTTCTGCTCAGGTAGATTTCAGCACAGAATCTAGAGGATGTTTACTCAAGTTGAAAGGTATCTTAAATTCATTTGGGGGTATGACAAGTGTAGCTAGAACTAGAAAGTGTTTCCTTAATAGCTTTTAATTAATGACATTAATTTGAATAATTTTTTACTTTTTTACTTGTAAAATTTACTTAATTTTCAGGCAGATATATTTACTGCAGAATTGATACTTGTAAAATTTAGAAACAACAATTTATTAAATTCAGAAACTTTTGGGTGGAAAAATTGGGTATTTTTCTAAAATATTTGCAACTTATGAAAACTGGAAAACTTGCCAGTTGAAAGCTAGGCATTCTCTTCTTAATTCTGAATCCTCCTGTTGGTATCTACTATGGTTGTCCCATGCATCTTTTAAACTGATTTGTTGCGCTACCTAGAATGACAATTTCAAAACTGTGTCAATTTGCACTTCAAAAATGTCTGAGGGTTTTATGCCATTTTGTCAATTTATCACTAGCAGTTAGTCTTAAACATTTGCTTCTTCCTTCATTTCATATATAAAATATTTATACAGTCTATTTCTAATCTTCTTTCTTAATTTTGCTAAAATTACTTTTTTCCCCACCCAAATTTTTTTTATTTTCAAAATTTTAATGCAATTGCACAAAAAAATTATGCTGGCAAAAATTAGCTATTAAGAATGTTCTCTGTTTACCCACTGCCAGGAAGAATGTGAGATTTCACAGACTTTTGGTCTGTACCTAGTAGTCTCAGTTTTATATTAAATGGCAGAGTCAATTCCATACTAATTCTGTTTTTCTTTGATGGTTCTCCTCCTAATTTCCATTTCTTCATTCAAAATGAAGTAGTTTGTCCTTTTAACATTGCCATAGAAAGTCTTAGATTCAGACTGGTTCTTGAACTTCATGTTGATGTCATCAATATGAGCCAAAGGGAGCTGTGATTTGTAGAGGAAACATTTTCTGTGTACATTTCATCTTCTCTGTTCTCTTGAAACACATTTTATTTTTCTTTTGATCTCTTTACAGTGTTTAGAAAGAAGTAATGTGTATACTTTCTCTATATATAAAGGTATTTCATTCCTTTGTCATATCATCTATTGTTGTGCTCTTTTAATTTCAAAAGTGCCCAAATTGTTGTCATCCTTCCTAATTTTAAAATATCTCTATTTATTGCCCTTCTACACCACATGGAAATTCTCATCTAGACATGACTTTATGCAAGCTATTAATGATTAACTTATGGATTTATTATTTCAACCACTCTGCTTTACAGACCAACAGATCATTTAAACCCATAGTGATCATTAAATAGAATTGCTGATCCAGTATCTACCATAGCAGCCAACATCACTAATACAGTTTGTATTTACGTGACGTAATTTTTAGCATAGCTAATGTATGTCTGCTCATATTTTCATGCTGACTAGAACAATTCCAGGTGATCTTATGGCTCCTCAAGCAAGTTTTGCAGTGAGACTCAAGTGAGCACTATCTTTAGGGATACTCCATGATCCTTCCTAGAATTGCATCAATTTCAGCCTTACTTGTGTTCAGGAGGTAAGGTTCCAGCTGGATGAGTGTGCGATTATTCTGACCTCCCATTTATGACAGACCATTTCTGTTTTCTACCATTTGCCTCCTGAGATGAGTTAAACAGAGCCAAGGACAGTACTTGAACTGTGTCAGAACCACTAGCTGATAAAAAGTGGAGTGCCATAATATTTTAATTACTCCTTCTTTGACACTGCCAAAGCTTTCGCACAGTTTTTTCGCCTGTGCAGGCAAAAATATTTTTTAGAAGTTCAAAGTGATACTAGAGAGATATGTATTTCCTTGTTTCATATTTAAAGAGAAAATACCATCAGTTGCATATGAAGTAAAATAACTATGGTCTACTATGGCAGAAAAAAATGAAGTGAAAAGGCTTAGGGGATTCATTTACAAGGGAAATGCTCCTCTAACCCAGTTAATGACTGAGTTAGATGAGGGGGGGTTATGAAGGCATTGTCCCAGAGCCAGCAAGTGTTAAGCTAATTAGTTGACTGGTGGTTAGGGGAAAGTAAAGGTGTTTTAGTACTGGTTAAAAAGAGAATTAATTGTTGCCTGCTACTCATAACTGGCTCCACACATCTGTGTCAATCTAATCCATTCATTCCTATAATCCTCAAAGTAAAAGTGTTCAAGTAAATTTTTCGAATTAAAGATGCGCATGGTTAATGATACTACTTTATTTCAAGGTTATAAAATATAGAATGCTCTCGGGAAAATCCTAATTAAGTTGAGCAGTAAAGAGTAACATGGAAAACTTAATGTTCATCTGCGTTCACAGTTAATACTTTTAGAATATGTAAGAAAATAAGGAAACTTTCCTTTCTAGTTTTGCTTCTGATTTTTTTTACGTATGTATATGTAGTTTGAGATGCAAGAATAAAATTTAAAACATACCTTTCAATTATACTTGAATGAATATCTTTTACTAATAAGTCTGTTAACATTCAACTAACTTATGAACTTTTCTTACCCAAGTTTTAAAAAGTATCCTGTATATTTACACAGACTCATGCACCTTTGTTGGGTCTTGGCACTCACTTGTACATCCTGAGATACTTCAATACCAAATGAGAGTTCCTTACTTCTTATATATATATATAAAAACAAGAAGAATAATTATTATTTAATTCACCTGTATCTCAGTTTTTAATTACTGATCTGCTTATAAAGTAACAATTGTTATTTTCTGACTAAATCAACATGTTGAAACTATTTCTGCAGTTTAGTGTGGCAACTCTTAGTATAGCAGATATCTTCTTTTTAACTGACTATTGTCTGTCTGCCTATTATCATGTTATTGGCTATGGTAAGTTGTCCCTGGCCAATGTCTGCATAGTTGGTGGCTTGCTCCCCATGCAGTAGGTCTGGGGAGAGAACTGGAAGAGCAAAGTGAGAAAATGTCTAGGTTCAGCTAAAGGTTCTTTAATAAGTAAAGCAGCACAAGTAAGCAAAGCAAAATAAAGAATTCATTCAGTGCTTCCCATGGGCAGGCAGGTGTCCAGTGACTTCCTGGAAAGCCAGGCTCCATTATACATAATTGATAGAGGCCTAGAAGAATACCATAGCCCCAGACATCCCTAATTCCTCCTTTACTGAGTTTTTACTGCTGAGAGCATTAACGTGGCATGGACTATATCCTTGGTCATTTTGAGTCAGCTGTGCCCCCTCCCAGCTTCTGGCACACCTGGCACGCCCATTACCTAGGAGAGCAAAGTGGGAAAAAAGAAATGGCCTTGCTGTGCAATCAGTACTCAGCAACAGGCAAAAAGCTGGTATTTTGTCAACACTGAGGCACAAATCCAGACCACAGTACCATACATTACCCTTCTTTTTTTGCATACTCTCGTTTATACTGATATATAAGTTAAATTTCTGATAATTTAGTTTTAGGTAAGTACCTCAGTAATTTGTACATGGTTATAAGATATTTTACTGGGCTTTGAGATATGACCTTTCAGGTGCACTGAATACTTAACTATGAAGAATAATTACATTCCACCACTCATTGTAATTATGAGAGAAAAATTAAACACTTTTGTAACATGCGAAATCATTATCCAATATTGCAGTAATTTGCTGTTCTGAAGAGGCGTGGCTGTGTTTTCCTCCTCTGTGGTTAAGGAAGTTTCACAGAGCGCTGGTGCCAGTGCAGGGAAATACTTAGTGATTTGATTGAAATGATATGGATCCGGCTACAGAAGAACTCTGAAAGAAATACAAACAGAGAGAGAAGTCACCACTGGCAAAGTTGGTCAGATACAAGTTCTTCAGAACAGACAACATAAAAACTGAGAAAGGAATGTGTTATTTATACCATAAATGCATCAAGTGAGAAACAGTACTACGCTAGGTAAAATACAGAAGAAAAATTAGTATTTGTTGAAGTGGATAAGAAATGCCATGAAAAATCTCTAGACTGAAAAGTAGAATACGATTTCCAATAGATATTCCAGCATAGCTCAAGAAGAGTTTTTCAGGAAATGTTTAAACAGTGAATTGACCTTAAACAGTTTTAAGTTAAAATGGGATTTACCAATTGTCTAGTCATGATTCAGTCATGCATTCCTTTGACAGGTATTCTGAACTGCCCAGCTACTTCTGAAAGCAAGTAGAAAACCTGGAATTGTTTATATATTGGCTTTAAGGAAAATATGAAATGAGTATGGGTGTTTTTTTTCTACTGAAACTGGGTAAAATATATAACTATGATATCTAGTAACATTTGCTGCAAAGCATACACAAACTCGCACATCCCTTGAACTTCAGATTTTTTCTTAACTCAGTCTAAAAGTTCATTCTCCCTGATGAACTACTGGGGTGTTTAAAAGTGAAACTGCTTTTTAGGAAGGAAAAATTGTTGTTGGCAGCAGGGTTTTGCTCTTAAGATTAAGACAACCTTGAATCTAGTGTCTCTTTTTTAAAATCCCTTTCACTGTATTGCATTTTCAAATACATTTGTTAATATAGTTGTGGTATTTGTTCCCCATATTAGAGCTAGGTGATAAAATTATTTGTTTTACCTTTGATGAAGCTTAATAGAACTGGAATTAAGTAAAAGAAAATCTTGTTTAGAAATCTGAATGATGGCAGGGCAAAATTTTCATAGCTCTTGTGTATTCTAGTGCATACACAGACACCATCTGTTGAGAGTGGTAGCCATATGGTGAACTATTTATAGAAAATGTTTATATTAATAGTATTGTTGATTATCTAGATATTCAGAAAATGCTCTTTTAAAATCCAATATATCAACACATGGGAAAATTTATTATGTGGTTTTGAAACTGAAAAGAATGCCAGCAAGCTGCATGTGTTTTGTTGTCTCTGAAAGACTTTTTATACAACTTTACAAAAACCTGAATCTGAGAAATTAGTGAAAAAAACTCACAGGGTATTCAAAGGTAGGAAGTTCTCTAACAATTTTTTTTTGTAGTCAAAACAAATGGTGGAAGAACAGTTATTGATATGAAAGGGAGCTTTTCTGCATGGCTGAGGATGTTGGTGTTGCATCTGGTATACTTTTGGATGTGTTAGTTCTTATTCTAAACTGGAGATGCTCTTAGACATTTTGTATCTAAATTTCTGAATATTGGAAATTCATATTGTTGTTGCAACTACAAGTCAACTACTCATGATGTGTTGGTGAAGTACTGGGATATCATTAATATGACACTAATCAGCACCTGCTTGGTGAGATTATAGTTGATGTCCCTATAATGCATATGAGAACAGGCTTTCTAAAATGCATGGGAGACTACGAAGTAAAGTATCTAATTGTTTCTGTATCAAAAGATGCTGGTGAAAGGTATTAATCCATTGTTTCACATCTCTTTATTGATCACAGTCAGCTTTAGACTCTAGTGCAGAATGTACCAAATAAAAGCCTCAGGGATTTTGAGGAAAATCTGACTTTGACCCTTCTAGATAAGCAACAATCTGTTTCTATAAATGTGTTGGTCAGTAACAAGGTATATGTCACATCTGTCACCATACAGATTTTCCTTTGTCTTCTTATCGTCTTCTGACATAGTTAATGAAACTGTACTCTTAACTTTAAAGAAGCTGTCAGAAATAGGCTTATTTCTGCCTGCCTGGCACTTTTAAAGCATTGATGGCAGAATGTAGATCAGTAAGCCAAAGGGAACAATATTACATACTGTTTGACTGCTACTCGAGCCACTATTATGTATACACTTATAGCATGAATTTCACAAGTAAGTGAGGCTAAAGGTGAGGTTTCCCATATGCAGTACACTTGAGGCTTTTCTGATTGTTAAAAGTCTTCCTTTCCTGCAGACATGTTGATGAATCCTATGAATAAAACAATATTCTCCAAAGACAGTCTTCAAAAAAAGTGCTAAACAAAAGGACTGTCATATCCCAGTTAACCTTAGTTAATAGGAGGTCCTTTTTAATACTTGGAAGTTTTTAATGATGAGGCTTTTGACAGCATAAGATATGGAAGTATGCACTTAGCAGCTGTCTTTCTATTTAACAAATAGAAAATTTCTTAAATAAGGTTTCGTGCTAGTTTGATGCTCTTTTCATTGCTCAAACCTGGACCCTAGAAGAAGTGAAAATAAAACACACACACTGTCCTGGTTTTAGTAGCCAGGATCAGTTTGTCACTGTGTGGGTGTTTATTCTAAACCCTCTATGCCATTTTTTCCCATGAACTGCTCACAATAGGCTATTAACAGCTATTGTCTAAGGCACAGCCCACCCCTCAGGCTACAAGCTGGATGTTTTGGAACTTCTTTGAGATAAGGAAATTCTTCTGCCTCCACACCCACCTGAGGGGTCATGTCTGCTAATGGCCCATCAGGGGTATCAAAAATAGGCCATTGTTTATCTCACAGAGTAAATCACCCATTGTTTAAGTCTCCACCCTGGGGGAGGGACTGGGCGGAGCCTAAGTGGATATAAGCAGGAGATTTGGGCCTGGGAGCTCTCTTCAGATCCAGAGAAGGACCAGAGCCACGAGCAGACTGCAACTGCCACCAGACTGCAACCATCACTTTCACCAGCAGAGGATTTGCACTGCTCTTCCGAGGGACACGCCAAAGCTTTTTCTTCCCATCCACCAACCCCCGGGGGGCAACCCAGTACCGGCTACTCATCACTTGCGGTCTGTAAAATACCTCCATGCCTGTCAGGGACAGAGACTGGGGGAGGGAAGGGTTTTTTTGCTCAGGTTTTTTTTCTATTTTACTCGTTTAGTTCTGGTTGTTTTTGTTTATCTTAGATACATATATATAGAGGTATATATAAATTATAGCTAGGAACTGTTATCCTTCCATTTATCATATCTTAATTAAAATTTGTTTTGAAATTGAAGGAGATTTGTCCCTCTGTTTTAGCTATAAATTTTTCTGAGCTCTGAACTCAGACACACACAAAAAAGGAAGGGAGTACTGGTGGTACATCTTTTGCATTCGAAAGCACAGCTTATTGGCTAGAGTGTAGGTCTGTGAACTAAACCTCTTTCTTCCAATAATGCCTCAAAGTAATTTGGTTCCCACTTAAAATTAGGTCACATTTGTCCCCATTTTTCTGGTCTTTGATATGCTTTTGTTTTGGTTTAGGAGCGGTACTCCCCAGTTTAATGCTCCCACTGAGACTCTGCAAGCCATATGCCACTCTCTCGCTCCCCCTCTCCCTTTGTTCCCCTGCAGCAGGATGGTGAAGAGAATTGGGGACAGAAAAGGTCAAGATCACAGATTTAGATATGAGCAATGACAGAGAATACAAGAAAGAGTCTAGTGATCCATAGCAAAACCACCTGACAATAGACAATAGCCAACCTCTCCTTCTACCACACTTTGGCAACCTGGAAAAGAGCCCTTCCCCCATCCACGGAAAATGACATGAGGTGGTATAGAATAAATTCAGTGTTTAAGCCATGCTCCCTCCTGGCTATTCAAAAATTAACCCTATCCTGGCTTGAACCAGGACATTATCCACTCCTTATGCTATACTATCCATATCATTCCCAGGTCCTTCACTTTCCATCTATTTACATATGCACACACACACACACATATATATATATGGACAGTCACTCCAAGATGTCTATTGAGTTCATTTAGTCCACTATTAAATGGGTTATGTCTGCCCAAGATGTCGTCCAGGGCAGGAGCGCTGGTGTGCACTCAACTGGTTGTGAGTTGCATCAGGAGCTCACAACTGGTGTATCTGAAGCAGTCCATCCTCATCGTCCGTGGTAGTTATGGCATACAGTAGCAATGTCATTTAACAACCAGTATTATAGAATTCAACATTACAAACTGTTCTCACCCAAATGTAATGGGCCCAAAACATGTTATCTGTTTTGAGGTAAAAACAAAAATCATTTATTAAAACCAAGTTTTGCTGTATATGGGGTTATTATACTTAGGAGGTCAGATTATGCTAAATGAAGATGGATCATGCTAACTAAGGGATTACTTTATGTTAATTACGGGGAGGAGCAGGTATCTAGAGCTAATCCATTTATCATGAACACAGGGAAGGGGGAACAATAGGATGTTTCCAAACATGTTTTCCATACAGGGCAGGGGATACTTCTTATCTCGCCAGTGGAGACAGAGAAGTTGCAATCTTGTCAAATGTTAATAGAGTCTTTGAGGCATGTCTTGCCACAGGATTAGGCTTTTTCATCCTGGAGGTTCCTCCTGGACCCCTGCTTCTCTGGCTGTTTTTCTCAGCCTGCCAGTTTTCTTGTTACTAATCCAGTTTCATATTCCTACAACCAAAAGTCAAATTCCCTTGAGGAGCACATTGAGTTTCCTTCTCCCTCTGCATTACCCACCAAGTGCACCCAGATCTCTGAGCAAAAACAATCCCATGGATGAGTTTGCCTTTGCTTCAGCAAGGTCTAATCCAAACCATCTTCTCTAACAGATTCCTCATGTACCACAGAAATTTTATCCCTTTCTACAGTATGTGGAAATTTTGATTGGACAAGGGCAACTCAACTGGTAGAGCCTCTAGTGTTACATAACCAGATGGCCTTTACTAAATGTAGATTTCAACGTTTGAAGGTTCCACCACCTTTGCTTTCAAAGTCCATTTTTTCATAGTCCCTTGTACCATTCCGTTTTCCAGAGGCTGGAGCATGGAGCTGGAATATGGCATACCCACTTATTCCCCATACTCTCTGGCCCAGGTGTCTATCAAGTTATTTTTTAAATGAGTCCCACTGTCCAATTCAATACTTTCTGGGGTGCCACGTTACCACAGAACTTGCTTTTCAAAGCCCAAGATGGTGTTCTGGGCAGTGTTGTGAGGCACAGGGTACATCTCCAGCCGTACAGTCATTGTTTGCAACATTGTCAGCACATAGCATTTGCCTTGGCAGGTTTGCCTTGGCAGGTTTGCCTTGCCACATTTATATTTCAGTCATTGTTCACAATATCACAGAGATTTTACTAGCTTGGCCTGCTTGATTGCAATGCATATTTCACAGATATGGATAACTTGGGAGACAGTGTCCTCCCCTTGATCATAAGCCCAATTATCTGTTTCATATCTTCCCTGATGACATGAGAAATCATGGGCCCACCAAGGCAGAAGTAATTCACCCTTATTTGCCAGTCCATGTCACCTCAGGCACTTTCCTCTTAGCAGCCCAATGCATTTGTCTGTTGTTGCAATGTTCTTCAGTATCCTAACTCTTGGGTACCTCTGCACCTACATGACATACTTTTACAGCCAATTTCTCTACTCAGGCAGTGATATTTTGTCACAGTTCAGAAGCCAAGATGGGTTTTTCATCTTTGCTAAGAGTTGGTCTAGTCAAACCACACCCACCACCGCCCCCAAAGCATTTGCTGCTATGCATAAGTCTGTGTAGAGGTAGAGCACCGGCCATTTCTCTCAACAATATATAAAGCCAGTTGGATGACTTTCAGCCCCTCAGTAGCTTCTGCAGCTCATGGTGTTGATCTCCATACTTTCCATTTTCAATGTATTCCTACTATATGGCAGGAACCACCTTCTCCGATGATGATGACAGTGAAATTTTTACCTTCAGGCCAGTTTGTGATGACTTGCAAGCTCCCTGAACGACTGGGGTTTCCTATCCAAGCTTGCTGTGTGATCAGCATGACCCACTTACTCCATGGGATCTGTGGAAGGGATTTTCCCTTTGAACATCCAGCCCAGCACTGCCAGTCAGGGTGCCAGCAGGAACTGTGCATCAGTGCCAATCACTTCTGAAGCAGCTTGAACCCCTTCATAAGCTGCCATTATCTCTTTTTCCATTGGGTTGTAACAGGTCTTGAATCTGTTGTATACCCAACTCCAGAACTTCAGGGGTTGTCCTCAACTCTCCTCAGGTACTTTTTGCCAGAGCCTTCAGGAAGGACAATTCTCCCTGGCTGCAGCGTAGAGCAGATTTTTTACATCTTGGCCTGTCCTGACTCCTCCAAGGTCTCCTGTGTGAACAACCTCCTGTTTGATTTATTCAAAAGCCATTGTTGTTCAGGAGCCACCCCACTTGGCAAAGTTCTTCTTCCATGTCACATCATAGGTCTTAAAATCTGACTAATCTGGAATATGCATTCTCCAAAATACCACAATGACTAGGAAAGCTTGTATTTCCTTCTTGCTTGTTGGTTGGATCATAGCCACTATTTTTTTAACCACATCCATTGGAATCTGACAAGGTCCATTTTGCCATTTTACTCCTAAAAACTGAATTTCCTAGGCAGGTCCCTTGACCTTACTTTGCTTTATGAGAAAACCAGCCTTTAGGAGGTTCTCAAAAACTTCCTCTGCTGTGTTACCCCACATGGTGATGTCATCAATGTATTCTAAGTATTCTGGAGCCTCACCCTTTTCCAGGGCAGTCTGGATCGGTCCATGGCAAATGGTGTGGCTCTGTTTCCAGCCCCAGGGCACTCGATTCCACATGCACTGCACACCTCTCTAGGTGAAAACAAACTGTCCTGCCCTCTGCTACTAAAGGAAGGGAGAAAAATTCATTGGCAATGTCGATGGTGGCACCACTTTGATGTGTTGGGCTCCAGTTTGTACTGAAGTTCCAGCATGTCTGGCACAGCAGCACTCAGTGGTTACGTGACTTCCTTCAGGCCACAGTAGTCTGCCGTCAGTCTCTGCTCTCCACTGGACTTACACACTGGCCATATGGGACTATTTGCAGGTAAGTGTGCCTTTCTGACCACTCCCTGGCTTTCCAGTTCATGAATCCTCTCATAGATGGGGATCAGAGAGTCGTGGTTGCTGCAGTATTGCTGATGGTGCACTGTTGTGGTAGCAGTTGGTGTCTGTTGTTCTTTGATCCTCAGGAATCCCACAGCAGAAGGGTCCTCTGAGAGACCAGGCAAAGTATTCAGCTGTCTAATTTCCTCTGTCTCTACAGCAACTCTCCCAAAAAGCCCAATGATAACCTTTAGGTCCTTGAAATGCCCTCTCCTCAGATAATCTATGCCAAGGATTCAAGGGGCTTCTGGGCCAGTCACAATGGGATGGTTTTGCCATTTGTTTATGGTCAGGCTCACTTTAGGTTCCAGTACAGTCAACTGTTAGGATCCCTGTCTAACCCCAGAAATAGAGATGGATTCAACTACCTCCATATCTTGACGGCATCAGGGGAGATTGTGTGCTGGTGTCAACTAAAGCCTCATATTCTTGTAGATCTGATGTGCCAGGTTATTGGATCCACAGAGTCTGGAGTGTCCCATTTGTCCAACTGGAGGCAGGGCCCCTCCAGTTCTGGTCACAGTACTTGTTGCTCACTTCTTGTAAATATGAATTGGAGGTCCCTTCAAGAGGATCAGAAGTGACATCTCTCAAGTTGTGTCTGAAGACTTGCACTCTGAAAACTGGAGTGGCATTTATTCTTGAAGAATTTCTTGCAGATGGTTGTTCTTCCTCTAAACTGACATACCCGTTTTGCTAGGGCAGAGGTGGCTTTTCCATCCCACTTCCTCATGTCCCCTCCCTGGTCACACAGGAAAAAGCACACATTACCTGTGCTGTGTATCCTCTCTCTCGATCAGGGTAGCACTTGCTCCCAATAGCAGAGATTGGTCCATACTGGCAGGGCATGGGTCATTTCCTCTCTAACTTGTTTTGAGTCTTTTGAGTCTGTCCACAACTTTCCACAGCAAAGGCACAGGTCAGTAGGGAGGAAAAAAGACAATCTTTTTGTGAGAATCTTGTAGTCACCTGAAGCACTGTTCTCTTTCTTTCATTGATATCAATGTCACTGAGTTGTCGTATGAAAATGACAGGCTAGATATAAACTTCTACCACTGGGATTGACCTCATCGGGATCTACAGAGGACTGCTTCTTATTTGAATCTGTAGAGATTACCTCCAGCAGAGTTAATTCTCTCAGGTACTGGATATCTTTCTCCATGGTGTTCCACCTGCTTGGGATCACTACTGGGTCATCCTTGAGAGAATACCTTGCCCTCACAGTAGACAGGAGTTGTATTCAGAAGCGAAGTGTTTCTATTCTCTTCCCAATCCCCTTGTCAGTGCCCACATCCTGGGACAGGTATTCCAGTTGCTTGACTTCACTACAATTTGGTTTCATATTGTGTGCTATCCCAGCATTGAAGCAGCCCATGTCATCAGAGGCTCTCTAGCCTGACAGCTGAAATCCTTTCACGTATCTTGCAGCTCACCCAAAGATAGGGATTGAATTACTGCCTCTGGCCTTGCCTCTTCTTCCTGTTCTGAGGGCCCCACACCCTTTTCATCCCTCATTGAGTTAACTGATTTGATTTTGGACTTATTCTTCTATATTGGGGTGACTGCTACTGAGCATGGGTTGTTCCTCTTGTGGTGGTTTTCAGCCAGTGTCCACCCAAACCTCCAGGCTCCTCCCCCCACCCTTTCCCAGAGGGAAAGGGAAAAAAGGGGGAAAAAAAGGCAAAAAAAACAGCTGAGAGATAATGGCAAAACAAACTCAGAGTAGCTAAATACTTAAATTTATTACTAACAAGATAAGAACTAAAACTAAAAGCACTAAAACTAAAAAGTAAGAAATAAATCAGTCTTAAGAACACTCCTCCCACTCCTCCCTCCAGCCAGCAGTCCAAGGGAGTAGGGAATGGGAGTTTTGCAGGTGGCGGTTGTTGCCACTGCCATTGGTCTCGTCCTGTGGGTCACTGCATGGGGTGCAGTCGGGTCTCTGCACCCCGATGGTCTCCGTGAGCTGCAGTTGGGACAATCTGCTCCAGCACGGTCTTCACCACGGTCTGCAAGGGGGCCGCAGCTCTTAGTCTTTCCCTTGCTCCTGTGGGGTCCCTGCCATGGGAGATAGTCCTCAAACTTCTCCATCATGAGTCCACTCCCCGGGCGGTACTTCTACCGGGGGGAAAAAAACCTGCTCCAGGTGCGTCTCCTTCTCCAGGAGTCATGGCTGCAAGTCTCTTCCAGGATCTCGCTCCATCCTGGG
>VXAU01005164.1:82920-95854 GCA_013399695.1 Formicarius rufipectus | reverse complement strand
GAGAGGAGAGGAGAGGAGAGGAGAGGAGAGGAGAGGAGTAAAGAAAAGAGAAAAAGAGTAAAGAAAGACAGGCAACACAAACAATAGTAAGCTGGCAAAGCAGTGAACTTCCAGATGTGCATTAGTTTATCTTCTGGCAGGGTCTGTTAGCATATTTCTGTTCTGGTGTGTGCATTCATCTTCCAAACAGGGTGGAAATTCAACATAATGAGCACCTGATCATCCATTACTAATAAGCCAGATATGCCCTGTTATTTAATTTGCTCTTTCATAATTTCATACAGTATATATTGCTTAACACTATACCAGTCAGTCTAATAGAGAAACCTTGTCTTCATCCTTTTCACTTTCCCTACTAGTAAATGGATTTAGAAAAAGGAATGTAGTCTATTATTCAGAGATGGTTTCTGAGATGGTTCACAACAGGTTAATGAATGATATCTAATACTCATATTAGACCAATCACATTAATAACAGAGAAGACAACATGAGGGTCATAGTGCTAATTGCATAGGAGGTCCAGCCAGAAGGCATCTTTATCTTAGAATTCAAGACGCACCAAGTTTGACTAATCACCCGCAGTGTGTTTGCAATTAAAATAACACGGTATTAACCCTGCCACTGTGAGGTATCAATATTTTATGTGTGGCTTGACAGTTCTAAGCTGAACATTTGTAGTGCTTGATAGTACTTGCATATAAAGCACACAGCTCTTGCTCTGCTTTATGCTGCAGCCAGGGAAGTTACACAGGGGAAGATTCAGAGAGGGTATTTTTTCCAGAAATTTAATTTTCTTCTATTTGTAAGAATGGTGGTAATATCATCAAAACCAGATATTTTGTACCTTAAGTTGCTTTATACATCACAAGTTAAAATCTGTTTCTTTTTTTTCCAGAAAATAATGAAAAAAAATGCACTAGAAATCAATGGAAAGACTCCTCTGACTCATTTAGCTCCACCCTGAACTGCAGGAAATAAGCAGTGATGTTTCATTGTAGTATGACCCAGGCTGATGCACAAAGTTCTAAGTAGGCACGAAGCATGTTGCATTAACAATAACTCTGTGTAAGAGGAAGATCATCACCTGGTTTAATATGACATGGGCGCCTGAGCTTGTGTATTCTGTCAATAATATTTACACATGTAAAACCTATGAATCAATTTAGCTTGCAGACTCAGATCAATTTTTCAAATCTGATTGCTAAAGAAAATACTGATCCTTCCTCCTTAGCCCACATATCCAAGTTGTCCCTTACACTCTGCCCCACTCTCCTGTAGATCTGGTTTTCATTTACACTACTGTTGTTACACTTGTGAAATCTCATCTGTAGCAAATATAGCCACTGTTGTCTGAAAATCACTCAACCTGCATCATTTTCAACTTAAAAAGAATCATTGCATAACTTTTTAGATGTTATTTTAAAGGAGCATTTATCTGAGAACCAGATAGTTTTTTGAATTCCATTAAACATGTTACAAAACAAAGCAAAAACTGCAAGACACTTGAAAATGTCTGTTCTCAATGAACAAACACTAACTTCTTTGCTGTGTCTCAGGTATTTTATGATACATTTTTGTGAGAATAGATTTATTTTATATATATATATTATTTGTCTTGGTAGTCTGAACACTTTCAAATGTTTGTCAATTGATGGTCTCTACATAATAGGTACAATTCATATCTGGGTCAGACCTTCCAGTTCAGGTACAATAGCTTAGCTCCCTGGAGCTGAGATTTTTTTCATGTAATGGATTTGTAAAGAACTGAAATGATGCCAAGTAGACTTAAATGCTTTTTCTCAACTTTTGCAAACAGTTGTGCTTCTGCTTGGATCTGCTGCAGACAAAATTATATCAAGTTATTTCTGGTTTCAGAGAACATATTGAGAGCGGCCTGTGAGACATAAGACTAGTAATAGATTTTCTTTTCAGACCCTTATATTCTTGTATCTAACTTCTTCAGAAATGCCTTCCTGAAGATTCCTGTATTTATAAATGTGATCAAGGCTTTTAAATTACAGACAACACAGCATAATGTAAACATTGCAGTGCAACAAACAAAGCCAACAAAGAAAATTAATATAGATCAGTAGTTATTAGGTTGCTAGTGCACAATAAAGAAAAGTCTCAATTAACATTTAATGGGAACTAGTTATTTCATTTTGCATGGACAGTATGAAAACCACTTGGGTTTTTTGTGCCCCAAATCCAAACTCTTTCAAAATGAAAACTGGACTGTGAATCCTCAGTTTTCAAAGGACTATGGCTATGTTCACACATCTAGAGCTGACTAGAGGGTCTCATTCTTTTAACTTCAAGGAAAGTTTTAACAAAGTTACCAATTAAATTTTCATGCTTCCAGCCTAGATTTCTGACACAGTGGAAAGTTGAGCACTGCTCAACAAGTGGAAAAATAGGCTGGTTATGTTGGAAACCAAGACCTCAAAGTAGTTTAAGTGGAAGATCTGTAAGGTCAGTGAACATCTCTGAGCATGTCACCCATCTTCAGAAACTCAGGTCCTCACCAGTGGGATCTGATTCTCTGCTAGGTTGGTGTTTGGGTGCTTTACTGGCACACTGTCAGAAGGTTGTTAAAATATTTTTGCATAGGAAGTATGTATATATATATTTATGTGTGTGTTTAAATGTTAGTATCTTACAAACCCTGACAGGTTGGTCAGGTTCAAAACTCTCCTGTCCATCTGAAGACAAGCACTTCACAAGTACCCTTTCCTACTGTGAAGAGGTGGGATAGTAAGATGGGAGTGCTTTGGACCTCAAACCTTTCCTTGTCTGTCAGTGCTAAACAGCTAAAGTATGAACATCAGAGGTTACTCTGCACCCTGAGGGAAGTGTGGATCTCAAAGTTTCTTGCCAGAAAAGTTGTGGCCATGCTGTGCTAGACAGCCACAGTAACAAAACAGGATATATTTTTCTACTAAGGAATAGGAGCATTTCAAGAAAAATTGTTGAGTCAAATGTAATTCATAAAGGCAAAGTTGATGTTGCATTATGAGGGCTGGGGGAGATTGTGGTTTTTTGTTTGCTATTTTTTTTTCAGGATGAAGATATTATTTAATAAGATTTGTCCTAGCTTTATTCACTATATATATATATATATATATATATATATATATATGTATATAAGAATTTGGTTCAACTGCAAAAGCCAAAGGTAAATCCAAAGTTTCTTAGGTACTTCAAAGATTCATTGGCGAGTCTATAAGCCATACAACTGGTATAATTTTTATTTCTATTTCTGGCAATATATTGTTTTCACTCTCAATCTGGTTTGTTTCCTAATACAGACTGACAATATAGATTGACTGTGTTTCAATGTCTTTTTTTTCTAATGAACAGTTACTAAAATTTGCTATTCCTTACAGGAAAGAGACTGAATCGCCAAATTAAGTGTTTAAACCTTCAAAACTACATATGAAGATTCAAGAGCTACTATAGTTCTACATGAGGTCTAGAGCCAGTAACGAAGGAGAACTGGGGGAAAATTTATTCTCTTTCTGTGTGTATGTGCACATGTGTCTTTGCATTTGGCAACACCCTTCATCTCTTGCTGATGGTGAGTCTCTTTCCAAAGAATCCCAAAAAATAAGAGCATAACAGCGTGCAAAGTGGTGGGTACAAGATGAATAGGGTAGACAGAAGGGATTGACATATGGTAGTGTACGCAAATCTTTTCTGAAAAATAAGAAAGGGTTCAGGAAATCACTCATTGCCTTAAATACATTAAAATATACACATCAAGAGATAATATTTTTTCTAAAAAATTCTGGTCAGGACATAGACTTTTTTGTTTTAATTTCTTTTTTTACTTCAATATTCTTAATATTGGAGAAAGAGTCCAGTAGGCAGTGGGTCAGTAAGCAGAGGTGTTGATAACATTTCATCTACCAACATATACTCACCGACTCAGTCTCTTTAACTACAGTGGTGCACAGAAAAGAGATCACACACCAGCCTTGTGCTAAAAAAATCACTGTTTGTCTGTTGATGAGTTGATCACTTTCTAAAGTGCCTGATGAATTAGGCATAACAGCCGTATGATAAGGAGGGTTCATTAGCATGAGCTCGCTGTCTCACCATCACAGATCATGCATCCCCAGACTGCAGGATGACTAAGGGGAGAGGGCAGGAGGCCAGACAAGCTCTTGTCAAGTGGTTGGTGGAGGCAGGGAGCAGAGCTGTGTTCCCACTGCAACCTTTGCAGAGTGATAGAACATGGTATGCTGCAGATTGTTCAAGCCCTTTGTTGTTAACTCTGCATGGGACTGGTTATGTATCATTAAAAGTTCACTTGTTTTCCTTCAAAGTAATTTTTAAATGTTATTTAAACTTCAGTTGTCTGGAAACAATCCATATGTGCATGTATTTCCTGATTTCTTCTGGCCAAGAAATACCACAGTACAAGCACAGGCTCTGGGATTGATTCCTCTCTGCAGGTACTTGTATATGTACAGTGGACCCTGCAGAACCTCACCTTGTGTAATCTCCACCGATGGTCTCTTCTGGAAGAGAATCATGAAAACTGCATTCGCAGAGATCCTGATTATATTAATTTTTCAAGGAGCATCAGACTGAGTTAATACTGCTTTCTGTTGCTGTAATCTGGCATTATGTTCACCCTCCCAAACAGAAGATGGAAGACTCAGGGGATCTCGTATGCTAAGATAAACCAGAATCAAGCACTGGGTTTCTTTCTTCCCACTTCTATCTGAAAAGGTAGGTTGCCTATAGGAACTATTTTGCAGTCTTGTTAGCAATGTATACACTCTATTTATATGCTGTAATAGTTTTTACACCAAAATTTAACTCTTAGTCAGTACTAATAAAATTTTCCCAGAATTTCTGATAAATTATAAGAAAGTAATCTGTATCTATGGTATGGAATTTTAGTTTTGAAAGTAGGCAGAACAGAGGTACTGAAACAGAAGTGACTTCAAACATATACACTTTTTTCAAGGAAGGAAGACATGATCATTAATTTTATTGAAAACTTCATAAAATTTAGTTGCCCTATTAGAATGGTGGAAACATAGAATGTTAAGGATTGGAAGTGACCGTAAAGGTCACCTAATCCCATCCCCTCTGCCATGGGCAGGTACATCTCACCAGACCAGGTGTCTCAAGGTCTTACCTAAACTGGCCTTGAACACCATCAGGGTTGGAGGATCCACAACCTTCCAACACTAACCTGTTCCAGAATGTCACCACACTCACAGTAAAAAAATTCTTCCTAATATTTAGCCTTAATTTCCCCTCTTTCAGTTTGCACCCATTACTCCTTGTGCTCTCGCTACAGTTCTTGATGAAAAAAGTCCCTCCCCAGCTTCCCAGTAGGCCCCCTTTTGGTCCCTGAAGGTTGTGGTGAGGTCTCCATGTGACCTTCTCTTCTCCAGGATGGACAGCCCCAGCTTTCTCAGCCTGTGACTGAACTATCTCAACTGTGGTTCATTGCAGATAGTTTGAAATACTGTAGTCTATGCAAAAGACATTAGGCTGGCCTTCTTTGTGGAGAAACAGGTTGTTCTTTTGCCCTGATGAGTTTGCAGTTCTGAATTAGAAGTGAGGGGGAACAAAAATGTAGTTTGGAGATAAAGAAAACATTATGTTTTGATACTTCTTTGAGGCTTTTTTCCCCTTCAAAAAAAAACAACTTTGAAATTATTGTGGAAGGAAATTAAAATTTAGGTTTGTTTGAACTGAAAATTAGTACACTTATTTTTAAATAGTGAGTAGAAACTTTTCAAGTTCATTTGCATTATGAGGAAATGTCTTGTAAGGTAATTATCTGGGTACTATCATGCCTTGCAGAGTAGAGTAAAAAATCAAAAGGAAATTTTTTAACAATTTGGGGGGGGATTGTTTTTCTTTGCTTTGTTTGTTTAGTTTTGGTTTTTTTGGGGGTTTTTTTTATTGTTTTTTTTTTTTTCCCAAAAAATTATAAAGGTCAGTTTTAAAAGATATGACACACAAAAATGTAAGTATGCACTTTGGAGAAATTGTCAATGTACCTGAGAATTGAGGACAGACACAGAAACACATCATGAAATTTCTCAGTAGGCACCTATGAGTATTTCAGATCTTTCTGCCTGTTCTTTCTTTTTCCTGAGTGATTTAGAAAACACTTATGCTTTGTATTTCAGCAGGTGCTCTATTTCTGTGTTGAGAACTTTGGTTTCTAAGGATCAAATTCAAAATATTTATGTAGCTGTGTCCACATTGTATTGAAATAGCTAGAAAGATTTAAGCATATCTAACAGATACTATACATATATGCTTAATATCTCATTAGTATATCTACCATATTCCTGCCCCAGCTCATGTTGCAGGCGTGGCTGCAGTGCCACGTTTGTGTCATTCGGTGGCAGAGAGGAAAAAGCGAGGTCTTCCACTGGTGCTCTGACCCACATGGGCTCCCAGGATTGCTCAACAACCTGACATTATTGCTTTTCTATGTGCTGTTTTTTAATTTAATGTTAATCAGAAATGGGCGGCAGGCATTGGCCGAATGGTGTAAATCGCCGCCTCTGGAGCTGGCTCCTCCTCTGAGGACGCCGGTTTGAATCCCGAGGAGCTCGCTGTCACCGTCCGAGCGTGCTCGGCCGTGGCAAGATGAACCTCAGGAGTAAAGGGGGTGGGGCCAGTTCCGCGCACACTGTGCCTCACCTAAAACATCCATTGAGCAGGCACATCCCAAAATCTTCATTTGTGAAGTCTAGCCAACAACAACAACAACAATATCTAACATATAATTAATAGCCCCTCCAATGAACTAACTAGATTGAAGAGGCTTATAAATTTTGATTGCTACAGTTTATACCTTCTGCTTTGTTTTCTTCAACTTATAAGTAATTTAAGGTCACAGTGCTCCTCTCTTCTTTCATGTGTTCCTTCCTTTCTGTGAACACTTGAAAAATAATTCCACAAAAAAAACCCCTTCTTTTTGTTTTTCCTCCAGCGCAAGAAAGATACAATACAAGATGTGGCTGTGAGATATCAGGAAGTCAGGAATAGCCTTTTTGGCAGAAGAACAATCTTGAATTTTCTTACATAGGTTACAAAACTGCACGTAGATATCAGTGGTTGAATTCTGCCTATCTCTTTTTAGGGGCTTTGGAAGTCTTCCCAAGATTTTTGTATGATACCCTGTCTCAGGTGTTGACTTTGCCTGGAGTTAGATATCTATCTGTTGTGCCTTTGAAAATAGTTCCTTTTAATTTTAGCATAAATTTAAAACAAACTCAGTAGAAAACTCCAGTTTTCAGGAGTGCTTTTTGTCATGATGACACAGTTTATATGTACTGCATAAGACCTATTTCCAAGAGCAATTAGGATGTTCTGAACATCCTAATAATATGTAAACACTCTGTATTTACATATGGATATTTTCATTCATGGATTTATTTTAGAATTGTACACTGCATTGAGAAACATAATTGGCCTTTTCCCACCTAATTTAAATTAATTTGAGGAATATGTAAACTTAGCAACCAAGGTTTCTTAAAGTTATATTTTTGGATTTTGATGCCATGAGGAATATTCATGTAATCTAAAGTAGTTTTTCTGAATAACGTTCTAGTTAGAAGCCTAAAGTTGGCTGAAATTACATGTCTACCTGAAAGAGGGGGACATAGGCATTTCCAGAATATTGTTCATACAAAATAAGTTAGATGACTGAAAACCATTTAGATAAAGTTTTTCTCAGTATTCATCATTACTGATTGCTTTGAGTGCTCACATTTCTAGGTAAATATGGAAGAAAATGTGACAAAAATCTTCTTTATTATGTTTAGAGGGGTAGCAGTTGAGTCTACCTTACGTTTCCCTGTCTGTGCTTTTATCCAGGGAAGGCACTGTATTTAGCAGGATTTCACACATATATTGCTGTGTCTCTGGAATTCAATCCCTTGGGTAAAATTATTATGGAGTTGAAATACCTTGCTCATATAATGGCCTGGCACTGCCCATAGCTGAATGCAGGAGTAGTTTTAGGATCAGAATATTGGCTAAAGGAATACTTGGGAAGACCCTCTGATTGTGGGTAACGCTGGAACTGAAAGACAAAGGATCCTTTCCAGAGAATTACTGTCTCACCTGCTCTTGGGCCACAACTATGCATGTGCTGAACACACAGGACAGTTCTGTGGGTTGTAAATGATATCCTGCTCTTTCCATATGGAAAGTATGTCAGAAATGATTCAGGGAAGCCACAAAACTTAGTTTTGCCATTTAGTTGTATTACCACCTTAGGATCACATGGACTTTCTGTGGAAGGATCAAAATGGACTCAATACTGAATTTTGAACTGAGGGTAAACTAACATTACTATTTAGATCCATTTTCTTTCGAAGAACCTGTAAGGCATTGTGTGAGATGTGATTTTTATAGAGGTTTAAGGTGCTTGCCTTCCAAGAAACAACACTAAGAGCTACTTGAATGGTTAATGCTGAAATGTTGTAATCTTGCAAATATGTATTCCTGTATTTTTACTGATGTGTTAATTGTCCAGATGAGATTTTTGCATTCCTCTCCAGCAGACATACTTGTAGTACAGCAAAGGTGAATCCATATTGCAGAACAACATCTTAAGCTCATTTTTAAGATAACAATGTCATATTATTTCTAATAATAGGAAGCAGATTTTGGCTTTTTTTGTGGTAAAAGCTTTTAGTACAACAGTCCAAATATTTGCTATTCAGCTGAGGTGAAGGAAGGAGGATTTCTGCCTTCTCTCTATTTAACCAAACATGACTGTTAACCAAGTTCTTGGGAAAGAATATTTCAAGATAGTTCTCTCTTAATCTCTTCTATTTAAATAGTTTTTTTAAAGTATTCAAATATTCCCTGATTCAGGACCTGGAATTCAGATTTATACTTCTAGAAAGCAGCTTAGAGTGCCAACATAGACTCACTCTACCTTTTTTAATTTTTTTGAGCTGAAACAAATTATCAGGTTCACTAAAAATTATACTGTTTTCAGGTCCAATCATCAAAATGAAGTTCAGTTATTCATGCAGTCCTATTCATCCTTGAAAAAGTTCTGTCACATCATAATGATATTAAAACAATCCTGTCTCATTCATATCTTTTCTCATTAAATGTATATAAAATATAGGATTCCTAAACTCCTCCAGAAATAAGTGGAAGTGTCAGCACAACTTCTTTTTTATGTTTGAAGATTTTACATTTGTCTGTAGCTGAAAAATCAAAAAGAGAATAGGAGAGTGCAGAAGAGAACTCAAATAGCATATTAAACCTTGGAAAGAATGTTTCCTTTTTATTGTGTCTAATATTAGTCTGAGAGAAAGAGTGGAATACCTTTATTAAACTAAAATAAAGCAGTGTTCATCCATAATTCAGAGCTTAATGCAATGATTTTGAAGTGCCACGAAGACTATCTTGAGTATTATTTTAAGCTGTCTTCTAAAGCACAGTGTTAGTAGTAACGTTTCTGTCTAACTCCATAGTCTTAACAAGAGCTGATGCCTGCTACAATATCTGATAACTACCTGTACTGTCAAAACACCCTCAGCAGGCGTTTCTTCCCAACAAAACTCACAACATATTATTATCACAGCAATTTTTCCTAGTATTTTCTTATTCTGCCATTAATAAAAAATAAAGTAGGGCAATATTCTACTTCAATTGTTCAGTACAAAAAACCCTCTTCTGTCACTATTTTGGCAAAGCAGTAGCCTTGTGAACAGTTATTGAAGAAAAACAGTTGGGAATTTTCTTAAGAATGTTTTTCTCAGAATACACTTGTTTCTTTAAACTGAAACTGGGTATTTCAGGATGGTATGTACCTGTTTTAAAAAGGCAAGGATTTCTGAGATAAAGATGCAATGACACACTTCATCTGGCCCATTTTAGGGTGTTTAAATCCATGAGCTGAGCCTGGGGACAGGTCAGCATTTGATGTGCCCTTATTTCACAAGACATTGTAGAACCATTTCAACTTGTATTTATAATTCAGATTTTAATGAATGACACATGGAGGTCCTTTGCGTGTCTGCATAGAGAGTGCACCATAGCACTGCCAGCCAACAAAGTAGCATGGACTAATCAAAATCTCAAAGCAGTATGGTTGTGTAAGCCTGTTGCTGACACGCAGTTTAACATGGTTTACTTGGGCTGAGGACTGCAGTGCAATAGATTACCAGCACTGCTGCTCTCTTTGATGTCTACACTACTTTGGGGTAGTGTCACTGTACCATGCATCATGTCAAGTCAGCTATAGCTGAGCATCTCTCAGCTTCTTCAGACAAAATCCTGCTGTGGACTATACCATCCTTTTGATTTTCTTTTCCTAATCCTCAATCTTTTTTTTCTTCTTTAATTCTCTTTGACTGTTTACAGTGGTTACTTTTTGTTTGTTTGTTTGTGTTTGCTGTTGTTCTCTTGGTTTAGAGCAAGAAAACTTTTGGAATCTTGTAAAACTTTCCTTGGATGATGTAACGGTCTCCTAGCCACTTCTGAACATTATAGTATCTGAAAAAGTAGGCAAAAGCTGGGAAATTGCTAAGGAATTTACAGTGTGTATTTATAATATGGATCTATTAAACATAGCTAGAAGTTTGTCTCAAAGCATGGTTTCAGTAAAAGAACTTTTGAGTGAAATCTTTAAAGGAGCATATCTTTATCTTCTCTACTCTGTAAACATTACTGATATCACATCTGCAGTACACAGAGGTCAGTAACGACAGAAAATAACAAGAGATGACAGGTAACAAGTGCTCTATTCATCTGTAGTCCAAAGAACTGAAAAACTAACCAAAGGTCTTAAGATCTACATGATGATGCTTAAATCCAACCCCAAGATAAAAAGGTATAAAACACAATGAAAATACTAACACACAAAATGTGTTAATAATAAACTTTCCAAAGTCTGGTTCTTTCCAACTTTCTGACAGCCTGTGTTTCTAACCCTATACATTTTAAAGAAGACTCAAAAGAGACATTTGGTGTTTTGATCAACTTTGACTTGTTTTAAAGAATTATTGGTTTAGATCGCTGTTAGATAAAGCATATACTAGTTAAGTGATTCTCTTAAGAATATGCAATATATTCATGACAGGAATCTGAATGACCTGATTTTCACAACTAATCTATAAGCAAAAAGTAAACTCTTGACACCTTAGTTTTAAGCCAGGGCTTCATCTTCTTGTCAGAGATGACACTGTATATATTGTTAAATTTCCCCTAACCTGACTGCTGATTCTCCTCTTTAAGGAGGTCCCTAGCATACTATTTCCAGCTTGCAACTGGTTTAAAACATAAAGAATGGGCAGGATTCTTTTTAATTTTCCCACTTGTCATGTCCTACCCAATAGCAGAATACTATTCTACTTACATAGATGGTAGCTTTTAGCTCAGTGTTACACTATCATCTGTATTTGCCTACTCCTCCTCACCTTGCCAAAGAGTTATGCTCCAAGAACACCCCAGATTATTTGGTTAACTGTTTTTGTTTTGTAAAATGCAACCTTCTTAGGCCAAGTAAAACCTTTCCACATAGGCATGCACAGGCTTCTATTTCACCCTTTCTTCTTGGAACATGTTATTTTTCAGTGTTCTTTTAAAAATTCAAGCTCTTTAAAATGAAACTGAGTGGGGGTGGGAAGGGGGCAGGTGGATGGTTACCCACCACCACCAAAACAACTGATTTATTTTCTCTGGTTTTTAGCTACAAGTTGAGACCTTAGCTTTGTTTTTCCCTCATCTTATGTTTTGGCATGAAACATCCAAAATGTAGATTGCTGGACTTATTCATAGCTTTTCAAAGAGAGAATCATTTGGGTCATACACTAGCAAGCAGGCAAATAATTAATACTAACACATGTGAAAGCAAGTGAATGTTGTGCTTGTTGAAAGAGAATGAGAAAGTCAGACAAAAGCCTGGGCTCTATGTCCTTGCCCTTCACAGCAGCAGAAGTAATAATGTTATGAATAGCATTTAACTTGAATTTGTAGCAAACTGCTGCTTTTATCATAAACAATTGCCAGATGGTATACATTATCTTCCTTTTTTCTCCTTTCACAAAAGCAGCATTAATTGCAGAGCAGCCCAGGGCTCCACTCAGCTCATCAGTGTGATAACACTTCATGACCCTGATTAGCCGTCAGTCTACTCAATTAAAAAGATCATTTAGACATTCACCCAATCATTTGCCTATCGAGCCACCTGGGCCTCAACCAGGGGCTCCATTTTTAACATTCTCCTGCCCTCTCTCATCTCTCCTAGCTTTTTTACATATCTCCAAAAGACGTAATTGAATTAAATAAAGCGTCTCAGGGGCAGCTGCAACATCTGCTGTTTGTGGTATGTCAAGCCTTCAGCATTAAAAACAGTTACATATGCTCCAAATTAGCAGGTCGCAGAGATGAAACAGTCGATGATAGTGTTTTTGTGCCAGCGTGAGAAGCAGCTCACAGCTGTGTGCAATTTACAATTAAAGGCTTTATCAGAGCTCAATTGTACTAGTGAATCAAGTGGTGAGAGGTCAGTTAGTGAATTAGACCAATTAGAGCTTGTACAGTTAAATTATCTGTCTTATTACCTACTGATAAACAGCCTTGTCATATCTTTACTCAGATGATGAAGCTTGAAAGTGTTTTATGAGGTGATACTGTACTTTTGTGTGTGTGTGTGTAACGGAACTCAGTAGCTCAGCAGAGTTAGTCTCATGGAACAAGCATACAGTGGACAACTTCTTAAACTGGAGAGAAAAAAAAACCCCCTGCAGTTAGAACCTTTAATTGCAATTACATTAGGACAAGAATTAAGATTACAAGTGTTGGCTGTGTTTCAAAATGTATTTTTCTGCTTGGTGAGGTATGAATTCATAAAGTTAACAGTGGGATGTGTTATACTTTTGATTTCTATGTTGTGGGGGTTTTTTTTCTTTTTTTTTTT
>VXAU01005164.1:71073-82898 GCA_013399695.1 Formicarius rufipectus | reverse complement strand
TTTTTTTTTTTTTTAATTACTGTCTTTCTCCCACTCTGAAGGAGGGATGGAATGCAAAGGAGAGAATCTAATAAAGTCAGGCTCTGATTTCATACTGTAAAATAATGCAGTAATAATGGACAAAGACAGAAACTGCTGTTTCTTAATCTCAGGATTTACATGGTTCTGGAAAGTATTACTTGTAAGCCAGGACAGAGCTGACTGAAGATGGTAAACGGAACAAAGGTGAGCCACTGAAACCTTTTCACAGTGTTATGCATACAAGTGTGTCAGTTTATAGCTGGGTAATATTAAACATCTGTTATTGCTATGTCATCCTACTATGTGAATGAGAAATGATTTGCACTAGGAATGACAGTGCCAAATTTATGGGCACCTGGCCCTGAAAATGAGGAACTTGCTGTATGGGACCCCTTACAACTTGGAAAGGGATGGGGGGGTGTTGAGGATTAAGATTAAAGTTGTATGACAATTTGATAGTGCTTTGTGTCAAATTCTACCTTTTAAAGGCAATGGTGACTGAGGACCAGAAGTGTCAGAAACCTTCTCTTGAAAGGGACTGTCTGTGCTTTGCTCTTGAAAATGAAGTAAAGTTCACACCTTATTTTTTTTAATTAGACACTGGTAACATGGTGGTGCTATTCTCTTTTAGACAAAATCCTAGAGTTCAGATCATATGCTCAATTCTTATCTCTGCAGGAGATAATCAAAGATGTGTTAGGCCATTGGAATGGTCTAAAACTGTACCTGACTGTATAACCTAGTAATCAGGGAATTTGGCTTAAAGAAGCATTGAGTCCATTCTCAAAGTTGTTTTTCTGTCTTTCACGTCATCTTGTCACTGGATAAAAGACAAAAACGTAATCCATCCCTTGTAAATAAGTGTCATATATCACTCTTCATTCTTCACAGAGGCACAGCTTTGGGAGGGAGGAAGGATGGTGAGTAGCTAGAAGGTTGGTTTGTAGGCTATCAGACAGTGAGATAGCTGACACACTCAGGGTTAAATCTCTGCAAGCAAAGGAGGATGTCTTTACTTCAAGGTCTGTAACTGGAAACTCCTAAGTAACTCTTCTATACTGTGTGGAGCTGTACTGTTTAAGAATGTTCAGATCCAAGTCTAAACTGAGATTTAATGTTAGCCACTTATTTAATTGAGATTTGGTGGGGTTGGGGATGGACTTTCATTACACCCAAATATTTTCTTGGTGCAAGCATATATTTTTTGGAGTGTTCTTTTGATCGTGTTTAGTGTATGGCTTCTATATATCCAAGCATACAGATTTTGCAAAATGAGAGTAAGTTTGATGTCTTGAGATGTTTTATTAAAGATTGTGGTTGAACAAAATCAAGAAGGTTGTGATGCTGGCAGTGAGGGGGCCCCAACTGCTTTCTGCCTGTGAATAATGTTGGCTCATTTTCTCCATGTTTGGGAGTTGCATTTAAAGAAACTCTAATCAGCATTGAAATAGCCCTCTTTGCAACAACGCATTTAAGGCTTTAGTGTTTTCGTTAAGGGCATTGACCTTATTGTCAAGTTTCAAATGTTTAAAAAATACAGTTGAAAGAAAGAGAAGTTTTTGAACTTGTGAGTGAATAAAAGAAAGAAAAAGTATCTTGAGTGTAAATCAATATTTTTTCAACAGTTAACTCTTCTAAGTAATAGAGGGTATTTAGTTCAGTTCTCAAGGGGAGGAGAGAAACGTGGTTTAAGTATTCTCAAAACTGCTAAGATTTGAATGTACAGTGTACACTTGGTTAGAACTCTGATCTCTCCTATAGTGAACATGCTGCTGGCAGTTATTGAAGTTGTTCATCCCCTCCTCCTGTTGCAGTCTTCCACCTTTTGAGTGACATTTGCCCTTGATAAGACCAAAGTGAAACTTGAGCCCTAAACATGATTTTCTATTTTTAAAAGCTAAATTTTACCTGTTCAGTAAACACTGAAACAATGAATTAAAGCAGATAGTGGGCTTGAAAGCACTATTAGATGGGGGTCTGTTAGGATAACAATGTTTTGACATTATTTTTTTCTCTTTATTACTATTTTCATCTCAACTATTTAAAAACAAAATAGTTTAGACAACAGTTGTTTCCCTCCATTTGAGTTTTTACTTTCTATTTTTGTTTCCTACACAATATACTAACATGGTTCAGTTCAGCTAGTTTTTTCTGAGATTTTCAGATCATATGAAACTGTAACTACTTCCAGATATTGTCAAATAATGGTAAGCAATATAATCACATCTCACCATTGTGCTTTACATGTGCCTGCTGAAGCTTATGCTTTTTCTCTCTATAACTGGTCACTCTTAATTAATCCCAGTGATTCCTTACCTGTTCCTGCAGTACAGGAGAATACTTCCTCATTTCCTTGCAAAAAAAATAAAAAAAATAAAAAAAAATACCCACCCTATTAATGACAGGTGCTGACAGTCTTCCTTATTGTAGAAAGTTCTGATTTTTCCCAAGTCTTTGAGCCACATGTGTCTGCGTTCCTTAAAGAATCAATGGAAGTGCTCTCATCTTCCTGGCTGATTCAATTTAACCAGCATCTGCTATTGCAGCATGACCTGCTTACCCAGGCTGTAACAGCCATAGGGTTTAGATTAGTTATAAGGAAGAAGCTCTTTACAATGAGGGTGGTAAAACACTGGAACAGGTTTTGCAGGTGGTAGATGTCCCATTCCTGGAAACAGGGCTCTGGGCAACCCAAAGTAGCTGAAGATGTCTCTGCTAGTCTGAAAATATTCTATGATTAAAACTGGTCTGAATTGCTCATGAGTTGGAGCTGACTTGCTGGCTGGGCATCTTCCACCTGTGCAACTCAACCTTCTCAAGAGTGCACTAAAGAATATTGTTTGGGACAACGGAATATTTAAGAACAAGTACACCATGATGAATATAAGTCTTTAAAACATGAATATAAATGTTTGAAGAAAAGGAGTACATGTGCCTAGTGGCATTTTTCTCATTAGAACAAATCATCCCCCCAAGGACTGGTGCTTAGAGCTTTGCAGTATTCATCTTAGATTTTACAAATACTGTGAACCTCTTTTTAAAATCTCTGCTTACTGTTTTCCCAAACAGTACTCCCACAGAGACCATTTAAATATTAGGTAATGAAAGTTCAATAAAAAACAATAAGACAATGGAGTAATATGGTTCTGATGTGTGCGCTTCCCTGAAATGGTAAACTGTGACTATCAACAATCCAGTTTTCAAGTCCATTTTTACCCATAACACTTTGCCAAAGGTATGTCTTTATTATACCTCCTCAATAGCACTTTTTTCCTTCCTCATACACAGGCCAGATATACTTACTTTTCTCTGGCATATAACTCTTTCAGTTTATGTAGCAAATCTGAGTCATCCAAGGTGTTGTGAAGGCAAAGTCGTTGTCTCCCCTACCTACAAGCACTGATTCATGGCTACGAATAGCTTCCTTTTTCAAATAGCCATAGTAGTTCTTTCCTTAGATTGTCCACTCTACACTATTTTCAGAGTTTCCTGCCTTGTCTTAGCTGTTAATATAGAAGCAGGTAAGTCACCATATTTTACAATTCAGTTCAATTAACTCTTCATTGTTTGATATAAGACACAGACCTCAAATTCTGTTGTTTTCCTGACTGCTAAATGCACTTTACATGTCCTTGTGCAAGACCAGGATAATCAAACAGGGCCCTAGTTTCCTCAAAGTAATTATTCCCAGTGATGGACCAGTACCCTAATTTCAGTCTCCAGGACTACTTGCTGATGTTTTTTCTTAAACATCTCAAGGCATGGAAAAACCTCTGTTATTGTTTCTCTTCTTTGTACTACTATTTACATCAGTGTTGTCTGTATATTTTTATTAACATTCAGTTTGTGTCAAGCATGAATAAATACAGAAAATAATAAGGAATGAAGCTGTATAGAAATCCAGAGCAGAATTTCTTGATAAGCACTTGGTAATAGTTGCCTGGTGGTCTGTGCCAGAGGTCTGGCAAAAGTGGTGAGGTTTTTTTTAATGAAATGTACAAAAAGCAGTGTTTCTAAACTGCATCATTGATATGACAAACCAAGTAGATACCAAGTGCTTTTTCTGAATTAGGAGAAGCACAGTTCTTAGTTATCTCGGTTCCTCTAATTATTCCATGAAAAAATACAGAGCAGATCAGCTGCCTACACTGTCAGTCCCGTCAAAGCAATCTGTGTTAGTTGAAATAATTTTGCAAAGATGTGAGAGTAATGGAGTTGCTTAAAAATCTTGTGGCTTTATTGTCTTTCTGATATGAAGACCTCTAACTTTCAATATTTATACTTCTTTTTTTTTTTTTTCCTCTGGCCATTAAATAATACAACAGATGCATTAGAGGCTTTATTGGAGTTTATTAGAGCAAGTTGTAGACCCCAGGGGAAGTAAATCAATGGGTTAAATTCTCTGACTACTGGATAGGCAACTCAGGAAATAACTTACCTTTATGTTTGTAAAGTTCATTGGTATATACTAAATATAGCAGATTTTTTTTCCTGACGGGCTTTTACTTCAACTTTAGACCTGGTTCAGCTGTTAAAAATAAAAGAAAAATACAAAAAGGAGAACGAATCAAAAGAGATCTTTGGACTTGCATCATAGTTTTTAGACCTAATAACTCTCTTAGAATCCTTCAATTAACCTAAATGATAAAAATCATAACTATTCAGTACTATTTACTGAATTTTCACAGTGCAAAGCTTCAATCCCTAGAATGAATTCTTTCCCCATAGTTATTTGCTTGAGAAGGAAATCTCTAAATCTCTTTGTTAATTTAGATGAATATGAGTTTTAGATTTGGTTGTTTGGTTGTTGGTTTGTTTTTTGTTTTTTTAATATAGTCACAACACTAGACTTTCATATTGCTCATGAAAGTTTAATTCTTGATCCATTATTATTTTTACTCTGAGTTAATAATGTATTAGATGTGCTTATTGCATATCTGTGGATGTATAGATGGGTACACTTTGGTTAGAACAGTCAGAAGTGTTGCTGAGATCACCCTCACTCTAAACAGATTCTAATGCTTATTGGTTTAATGTTTTAAGAAAAATGAGTCAGTGCATGAAGGAATTTTATTCAAGATGTACTTATTAGACGTGTTGCCTCAGTGAAGGTTATACTTTCAGTATTGATCAAACCACTCTTCCCTGGTGTACAGATGATTAATTCCCTATTAACTCCTAATATAAGACTAACCCAAAGAGTACATTTAAACAAGTGATACTGCTTCAAGTGCAGAGTAACTCTTCTTTATTTTTTTGCAGTAAATGATACCAGATAAGTGTTCTTTGCATTTTTTTATATTTGTTCTTATAGTGTTGTGTTTAGAGCTGGTTTTAAAAGCAAGATGAAGTTTTTAAAAATTGTGATTCTGCAAAATTTTTCTGTTTTTAGAAGTTTCTGCCTTTCTGATGGCTATTACTTAGTAGCCAGTTAGAACAAGTGTATAAATATCACAAGTTCTTGTATTGAACAAATGTAACTGGTGAACCTGTGTTTGTGATTCCTGACGCAAGGTGTCTTGACTGACCACTATTTTGAGTGAGACTTCCTCAACTGCACCTGTTGGAGAGCTTTATCATGTATATGAGGCCTAGAGGAAAACCTGTTCTTTAGCCAAAGGATTTAATGTTTTGTGTAACTTTTAAAAGAGCAATCGTGGCCAGTGACAGAAAACTTTATCATGCAGATCTCTGTCAGGAGACTGAAAGGGTCTTAATTCTAAGTGGTCTCAGTAATTTTGTCTTGCTGAGGGAGTGACGGAGTGGAAAAGCTCAGACCTCAGCCTTTCGGCATGTGCTTTATGTATGTATGGGAAAGTTCAAAATGCTTGTGCCTTCTTCCATCTGGAACATAGGAAAAAATAAATCCCAAAGTACCATCAAGCATGAAGACTAATACTTTCAGCTTCAGGCACATTTTCCAGTTACTCATCAGTTTGCTGTACATCAGCTGCTGTCTGTAGAGCCTTTTCTGCAAGATGTATGTCTAGAAGAAATCTTGTTCACATGAATAAAGCTATAGCACAATACACAACTTGATTAATGATGTGATGAAAATAATTTGCGTGCCACTCTCTGTAAGATTTAGTTTTTAATTACTTCTCTAAAAGTTATTCAAACTTGATATAATTTCTGGATTATTGGGAATGACCGTTGTCACAAATTATTGTTATCTGCGAATCTTACTAGCGTGCAGTTTTGTCTTTCTTACAGAATCTGAGTGAAGCTGTGAGTTAGTGTGAACCTATTACTCATCGCTGTGGCATCTCATGAAATGTCAACACATCAAACATCAGGTTGATTACTTAAGACTATTTTTGCAAACATTTTTTTTAAGGGTCATAATTAGACTTATGAACTAGGATTATTTGAGAGCATCAAGGGATTGGTGCATCCTGCAGCAAGAATTAAATAAGCAAAAATCAAGATAGATTTACAGTGACATTAGCAGTGAAATTAAATTGAATAGATCCTACCTTTAATGACAAATATTTTGGAGAGTGTCAGTTTCCTTTATTCAAAACTCTTTTAACACAAGAAGTTTCAAATTAGTTCCATAATCTGTGGCAAATAAATTGGGAAATACAATGATAATGTTTACTGTTTTTTGACAGTGTCTCTCTCATGAATATTTTTTCTTGCTTTTAGCCAAATATTTTCTATAAATAACAGGAATGTGGATTGTTTAAAAACATTTCAGATTAGCTTAAAACATTCAGTTTATTTTGACTTGACAACACTATGATGTTTCTTAATGCTCTGAAAATAATCTTTAAAATGTTGGTTCTTGACCAAAACTTTGAAATCATGAATTTACGATTAACTTCTTGAAATATTCCATAATGCTTGTTTCAAATATTTTAGATTAACAATCATATTTAACGTATTGTGACCATATAAGATGGAAAAGTAATATTAAACAACAAAATAAGGTGAAAAAGAAGTTACATTAAATTATTTGCTATATATTTATAGATCTATTTTTGTATTAATTAATTTAATTGCCATTTTAATGGTAGAAAATCATCCAAAATATCTTGGAATGGCTTAAACTCACCTTTATTGAATTTTCTGAAGTGTATATGTGATTTAAAAAAAAAAAAAACAAAAAAAAAACAACCACATAACTGTATATATATAAATAGATATCATATACACAATAGGAGAAGGCCTCTGACTTCATCACTAACTGTGGTATGCTGCCCTAACATCCACAATTACCAGAAGAGGGACAATAGAGGATGCATCCCCACTTATCCCCTTTGGAATCTGCCTTTCTTTTGTTTAATCTCTCCTTAAACATGTTATTTGCTCCAACTCTGTCTTTGACAGGAAGCACAAAGAAGAACTTTGTTTTAATCCAAGTTGCTGTGAGTTTCAGCAGGTAACTCTAGTTCTAAATAGGTAGGTTGTCTCTCTATCAAGACAGCTGCACCATGTACTTAGGAAATTTATTTGGTCCTCTCTTACTGTTTTCTGACTCTATTATATGCTGCAGATATGGAGAGTACTGCATGCAGTTATATAGTTATATTACATTTTATGTCCTTTCTCACTTATATTCTTGATGACGTCCAGCATTTTATTGTTGGTTTTTCTTTTTGACACCTCTTGGACTTTGAGCCAGTGGTTTTAGAGAACTGTCCTCATGGTTCTGATATCTCTCTATTCAGAGTGATATCACAGAATTACAGAATATGTTGAGATGTAAGGGACCCACAAGTTCAACCCTTAGCACCGCACAGTCAAGAGTCAAACCATGTGGCCAAGAGCATTGTGCAAATGCTTCTTGAACTCTGTCAGGCTCAGTGCTGTGACCACTGCCCTGGGGAACCTTCTCCAGTGCCCAACCACCCTCTGCATGAAGAACCTTTTTCTGATATTAAACCTAAATCCTCCCCTGACACAGCTTTGGGCCATTCCCTCTGGTCCTACCACTGATCACCAGAGAGAAGAAACTAATGCCTGCCTCTCCTCTTCCCCTCAAGAAGAAGTTGCAACTGCAGTGAGGTTTCCCCTCAGTCTCCTCTTCTCCAGACTGAACAGACCGAGTGCCCTCAGCCACTCCTCATATGGCTTCTCCTCAAGGCCCTTCACCATCTTCTTTGCCCTCAAGATGGTCTCTTAAGAGCTTAATGTCTTTCTTACATTGAGATGGCCAAAACCGCACACAATATTCAAGGTGAAGCCACACCACTGCAATGTACCTGATACAGAGAAGAAGGCTTAAAAAAGTTAAAATTTACAAGGATCTATAAATCTTTCATAAGGAAAGTCTGCTGACTGCAAGGCAGATTTCAATGATTGGAAGGGCATTTATAAAGGAAGTAAAGTTGCACCCTCTATAAGTAACATTTCCTCCTTTCAAGCAGTACTATTTAGATAGCTAATATATCAGAGCATCTGTATATATAAAAGGCTTTTCCCTGTGGAACGTGCAAAAAATTGACTTATCAAAATTTCAAGATATTAATACAGAAGCCTTCTATCTGCTCTTTGTGTAGGGTGAACAGCACTTGTGGTAGCCCCATTACATCATAATAGAACTCTTGGTCAGTGATCTGTGTTTTGAAACTGCAGGTTCAGTTTTATGCAAATATCACAGAATAATTGCTTTACTTATCTTCCCCTTGTACAGAGCACTTCAGTGTTAAGTATAAAATGAGCCAGGGTTATGATTTCTGGCAAATCAATACAACCAAAGGATTTGTGACCAAAGCCTTAATTGTCTTAACAAGAGCATATATGCCTCTCAAACTAATGAATCATCAAGTATATTATTGACTTCTTTTCCCTCTAAACCTTTTGAATACTTCAGATTTCAAAATAGAAGAGTTAATTTTATGTGTGTTACAGTTTTACAAATTAGCTGTGATTTTGTACTTTGCACTATGACACTCATTACTGGACTTGTGTCCTGCCATTTCCATTTGTCTGTCATAAATGCGTATGGATCAACTAATTCTGCAATTTTGTTGGGTTGTTTTGGGGATTTTGTTTTGGGTTTGTTTTTTTTGTTTGTTTGATTTTTTTTTTAATCCTTCAGCATGTATCATCAAAGGAATTAAGTCAGCATTGCTAATCACATCCATCATATAGATAAGCAGATCTTTCTTAATACTGATTTCAGACACTTGATCAGTGTTGAGTTGATTCAGATGAAGTGTAAAACTTCTGATCTAGTGTACACTTTTCTGTGTCTGGGACTCCTGTAAGAACATCTATACTGTGAGGAAGCTGATTCTGCAAATAGACTCATGGCCTTCATGCTTGGAAAACTATTCATATACACACAAGTCCTGTAATAGGATTTGCAGTGATCCTTCCACTTACTAGTAAGTTGTAGAAGAGGACAAAAGAGAAAAAAGAGATGAAGATAATTTACAACAAGCAAAGAATGCAAATAGTATTTGCAAAATTGATGATGAAGGTGATGGTGTGTTCCTTCTAGATGGCATTTTTATTTTCCTAACCCAATTAAAAACATGAGACCATATCTTTCTTTCTTTTTTTTTTTTTTTTTTAACAAGTGCTTACAGTCAATTAATAGGACTTTGCATATTTACCAAAAGTAAAATCATGAGTTTATGTGCTTTGATAAGTTAACTTCCAGACTAGGCAGTGTGTACTCTTGCCTTAAGGAAACCTTCTTTTCCAAAACATAGTTTACGATTACAGTTTTAACATATCTTCAGTTATGGCAATCCTTGCACATAGAGTGTCAAAACTGTGGCGGTCAAAAACTAAACAGTCCCCGCTTGACGGGAGTGCAAGCAAGAACATTTCATTGAAACTACAGCACACAATATATATGCTCAGTAAATGAATATTCATCTCAGGGTTTGACTTATGCTAAACATGGGTGGAGATATCATAACCAGGAGATAACACACTATTAACTATGGAGAGACATAAGGTAATGGACACATATTAGAAACATAATGGAGTCCTCATCTAGGTTGGGGATGTATCCCAAAAGTTGAGGCAGTTTCATACATCTTGGAGACAGAGAGGCGACAGAGTTTTGCAGCCTTTTATCTGTCAAGAGATGTCCATTCAGGCTTCTCCCAAGGCCTCCTCGATATCCCTATTAACTCCTTCGTTGTCAAGTGGTTTTGTATTCCAACACAAAGCATTTAAATCTATGAGCAGCACCTCCAGAGGACATAATATCATGAAATGTTTTATACTTAGAGATGCAAGATTTAGGTGTCATTGTACTGAAGAAATGGGAAACAGTGCACAGAATAAAGCACAGCAGTTGTATGACCGCTCATTTCCGTTTCCCTAGAAGACCAGTTTGTTTTTATAATCTCTGAAGGTAATCCAGAGCATTTTAAAGAAGTGTGGCATAAAGGATAATGGGACAACAAACCCTGCATGTAAAAATTACCTGAGTGAAGATCTTAACACCAGTGTTAGCTAAACTCCCTCAAGGGCAACGAACCTTAAGAAAGCTTAAGTGACTTGAAGAAAAATATGATTGAGCAGACTTATAAACATTATGTGTAAGGAAATTTGTGTTTCTAGTTCAGCAATATAGACTCTTTTAATAGATTTTCTTCCTAATCCACATGTTCTGTGAAAATGCAAGTCTGAGAAGTTACTCATAGTTATTTATGTGTGTGAACCAATGACTTTCAACAGGTAGATCTGCCCAAGTTTTTTTCTTGATGGAAGACTTGCATACTTTTTATCTGATACTGGTAGAACAACTGTTCTAACTAATAATAAGGTCAAAAGTAAGCTCATCTTGTTATCTTTACTGACATAAATCATGTCATTAATTTAACAGGGATTTTCTGCACAAGGAAGTATCATTCTCAATTATAGAGTAAGTTTAAACAGTAGCAAAAATCCCAGCTGAAACATTCCATCCAAATGCAATGAACAGTTTACAGAGTCCAAAACATTAATGATGTCTAGCTCATATTTTATCAACTGTTGAAATTCAAAGCTCATAAAGTTCTCGTCCTCCCATAAACTGTTCATGTTTAATTCTTTTTCAGTGTCTACCAGACACACTTTCTCCCAGGCAGATGATACTTAATCGAGCAGATTCTTTAACAGATCATTAAAGATCTCACAGTGAGATGTCATCTAAGAACCCATAGTACATAGATCCAGAGACTGTAAGGGTCATTCATTATTCATCTGACTCTGCAGGACAGCACACAATGTGAGTGACCATCTAGGCTGGCATGGTAAATATACATATAAAAGTTTCTCTAAAAAGTCCAGGCCAGCTTTGTATTATTTATTGAAGAATATTGCAGAAAGTGAGCTTGCAAAATTGCAAGATATTTGCAAAACTAGGAAATTTTGTAAAGCACTAAAATACCATTGCTAGAGTAAGGAAAGACATAACCTCCTAATCATAAATAAACCATGAAGGTCATGATCAACACACAGATGACAGAATGCAACTGAAGGACCACTTCAGTCAACTCAGCCTCAGGCACTGGAGAAAAATTGTACATAAGTGTTCTGATATGTCAGAAGGCAATAAAGAACCAGAATGCCATCAACTTCAGGGTACCATTTGCAGAAACCTGAACTCTAAGACCATTGATCTTACATATAAAGTCAGGCATAAAATGATTGCAATTGACAGAAACTGTAGATTTGAAAGACAAATCTTAATCCTAAATCAAAAATAATAAAGCTAATAGTATTTGTGAGCAATGTACTGTACATGCATATAGCATCATGGAATACATAATAGCAGTATGAGAGTTTAAAAATAAAATGAAAATAATCTGACAGCAAAATTTAGTAAAATATTTTATATTAATTATATCCTT
>VXAU01005164.1:59375-70939 GCA_013399695.1 Formicarius rufipectus | reverse complement strand
AAAAAAAATTAAATATTTTAAAGAGAATATCTTGAAGAGTTGACTGGCATCCAAATTGTTGTATGTTTGGAAATGCCATTGCTAGTCCCACTGAAACAATCTTCTAAAAGGGGCTATAAAGCATCTTTCATTTTTCATCTATAATCAGATAACCTACAGTTATAAATGACAGTTTAAATATTTAATTCTCTGGGAAGATCTTCACAACATTTTCTTATGGTTAAAACTGATATTTACTTGTTCCAAATCAATTCACTTATAGTTACATACCCTGGCTAGGAAGCTGGCACTTTCGTTTTACCATGACCATCTTCGAACTATTTCCACAAGAAATTTAAGGGAGAATAAAACAGAAATAGGTATGTCCTGATGTCTCTAAAGCAGTTCCTGCATGCAATAACAGAGTATGTATCTTCCAGTCAGTTTTTCTTATATTTTTTGCAGTGAGGCATATGCAACCTTTGATTTGACCACAAAAATAAAATGAATATTCAGGAAAATTTAGAAGCCAGTAAACACTGCTCAGATTTTATTTTTTTTTTTAATTTTTTTAATGACTGCATTTAACATGCTTTTCAGAGACTGATGATTAATAGGACTTTAGGTCTTACCTCCTTTCCTCTCTATGTTTTAGTGACTCTAGATAGATAAATAGATAAAATTAATGTTTAAATTCTATGTAATTCATGCAGTGGCAATTTCACCATTAGGACTGTATGCATCCAAAAAATTTAGAGATTCTATACAACTGGAGAAAAGTTAACTTATTTTGTCTTAGCTACTAATGCAAAAATGTTTTCTGTTTTGATGGGTTTTGTTGTTTTTGGGTTTTTTGTGGGTTTTTTTGTTTGTGGTTTTTTGTTTGGTTGGTTTTTTGTTGTTTTTGTGGGGTTTTTTTGTCATTTTTGTGCTTGTGCTCTCTGCAATATTTTAAAATATACTTTGATAGCTGAATTCTGATTTCCTATCTATGTTTTAAATACATTAAGTAGCAAAACTATACAAACTGAGCTGGCAAAGAGCTGGCTTTCACTACTAGAGATTTGATAGAATTGCTAAATGTACTAATTCAAAATTAATTTAACAAAACAGGTAATTGTAGTGGCAAAAAATGCAAAGGATCTGTGGAAAATTTATATGTGGCATCAAAAGTGATGCCTTCTACAAGGCCAGCAGAATAAAAGCTGTTACACCAACAATACACTTCATCAGGTGTTTCTCACAATAAAGAAAAATACTGCTTGGTATGAGCTGTGCAGAATGATTGCAGAACCATTGTCAAGCTTTGTACTGAAAGCTAATCAACACAGTTCAGTCAACAATCACTGAATGGAAGAAAAACTGGAAGTCCTGCAATTATGCAATTGTCTTATATATTGACAGAACTACTGCTCTACACAAAACAAGAAAATTCATAATACATTTGCAGTGGACAAAGGCAGGTGGTTGCTTATTTTACAAATATGGTGCCTTTCCACGTTTCTATTTTTCCTAGGGTAGGTCTTTTATTACATTCACAGTGTCTTGGTGTGCAAGTTAATTTCATGGGGGAAAAAGTCTTGGAAATATTAATGGATTGTTGCTGAAAAGAGGGGGAAAAGACAATATCATTTTGAGTCAAGTCAATGATGTTCAGCAAGAAGTCACTGACCTCTGAAGCTTCACTCAAGTTGCCCTAGCATGAAAAATGTGAGCATTAAAAAAAAATATTCCCATACTTGTGTTAAGCTTAACAAAATCTGGTCCTTGTCTGAAGTTAAAGGAAACACTTGAATACTGAGAATCTAAAAATTCTGCAAACTGAGAAACTTGTAGATGTTATGACAACTAGAAATACACCTGAATGTAAAAAACAGGTTAAATTCCTACTGCCATTTTTTCCCCCAAAATAGACTCTCTAAACTAAATTTTGTTTAATTAAACATGATCTGTTTGCTGAAAGTCACTAGAGGACTAATAATTGCCTCGTGTGATTTAGTTGACTGGCTGACCAGACTACAAAATCAGAAGACTCCCTATCACCCATTCCAAAATAAAGGTTTTGAAACTATATCAGGATCCAGCAAAGAGAAGCCCATACACTGATAGGTCTTTCTTTACTTGCAAGTCTCATTAAACTTTGCAGGATATTAATGAAATTTTGTTTTCTGAATTTCTGCTCTATCCATAATCCTTTTCAAATCAAGAGTTCAGTGGCTGCTCTGACAGGGGTGAACAAGAGTCCATTGGAAGTCACTGCCTCTTGGCTTTGGCTCAGGTTCATCAAGAAGGATATTTAGAAGTCACCACACTAAACCCTAACCAGAAAATGAACCAAGAAAACTAAATAGCTCACCTGAGTCAATATTTAATAAAAAACCATGAAATAACCACTCCCCACCCTGGCCTGCACTCCATCACCACCTCCCCCAAATCTCACTGTCCAAATCTCACCCTGCCCATCCTAATTGTTTTCTTTTGTCATCTTAAATATTTGAGGACTCATTCTGGCATACTATTATTTTGGTTTGTTGATTCAAAAGGAATTTGGTTTGGTCTGCTTCAGTTTGAGTGAAGATAGAAACTCTCTGATTTTATTCATCATCAAAGAACATGATAATCTAAAGTAATCCAAAGTGACATGAACATATTTTGACTATTTTTTTTAATGTCACAACATCTGAACAAACAAAACTGCATAGAATCTGGGAGTATCTTTCAAAACAAGAAATTTTTAAAAGAATTTTAAAAGGCAATTACATGAATGTGAGACTGAACTGAAAAGAGAACAATTGCTCAAATAATTTCACTATATGACAAGAGAAATAATGTATCCGTGAAATGAAAAACATGTATTATGTTGATTTATGGTAAATATTAACTAAATCACACAAAATATTCTCCAGAAAATGCACCTAGAAAATGCTTCCCAGCTTTAGCATTATTACTATTTCCATGACCAAAATGGAAGTTGATCTTTCAAGTGTTTTGTTATTTCTTGCCTTAATTGTTTCTTGATACGATAGGACTTCGGTTTGCCAACAGGGGGCAATAGTCAAGCTAGGAAAGACTGCATCCATCATTTTTGCAACTTCTAATGAGTCAGAAGGACACATAGAATTCTCATCTAGTTTTATGGATATTGCTGTGTAATTGCGGTGTAATTATGGCACACAACAGCTTCAGAAAATTATCTTTGAAGAAAACAGCTGGTTCTCTTTAACAAACAGAGATGAAATCTTGTCAATTTAAAAAAATCCAAAGGAAAAAATACTAAAAATATGTCTCAATAATAAACAGGCAACAACAACAACAACAACAGAAATAGCATAAAAATTTTAGATGGATAAACTATGAAAAATATGACTAAAGTATAAAACATTAGAAAATTACAATGATGTAAATGCTCCTTCATTATATAGTTTTATATTACAAAGCAAACAGATTCATTGACAAGATTTCCATTTTCCTTCTTCCTCTCATGAGTAGTACATAAGACCCCCAATCCTTGCAGCCCTTCTGCATGCTTTCCTCTTGGTAGAAGACATCTGCTTTGTTTCAGTGGAATTTCACAGCCTGATAAGGCCAGCCCCAGCCCTGAGCTGTAGCTCCAGAGCAACAGAACTCTCCAAGCCATGCTCTGCCGAATAAATACCTGCAGCTTCTCCTGGGGATCAAGGATGGTGGGCACAGTGAGCTGACACCAGGGTCCAGGAGTTCATGCGTGGCTGAGAATCTGAGTCCAGAGCTGGGAATTGCCACTGTGGCTCTCAGAAAGGACACAGAATCCCGGGGAAGAAGTGTGTTGTGGGGAGAGGAGTTTGCAAGGAACAGGTTTTAGCAGCCAGTTGGGGAACGGGACCAAACCACCTCCACTGCAGGCCTGGATGTGCACCAGCTGACATTAACAATGGAAAATGGAGATGGATTTGGTGCCTTTCCGTAATGTGGAAACAATAAAACAAAGGAAATGTTGCAAAACACTTTTTAGTAATTAAAGCTAGTTTTTCCAAGACTTCTGAAATCTATATTGATATATGAATACAATTATTATTGTGCAATTAAACGTTATTAAAAATGTGTCCAAAGAAGTTAAAAAATACATGCAGAAACATATGTCATATGGCAATGCTCTGTAAGCCCTCAAGTGACAGAACTATCAGTGCTGAACCTTTTTATTTCCTTATGTTAAAGTGAGCGAACAGAGAGAATGGCTTTCTCTTGAATAGATTAATTTGAACATGTGTTGTATGGCTCTTCTGCAGCTAGTAGGTAGACAAATATGAGGACAAAATGTATGTCAATACTAGTAGCAGTAGTATTTGAGTGCCATGGTTACATGATAAATTTCATCATTAATGAAGTACGTTGGAATACCAGACTCAAAATAGTTATTGAGTGGGGAAAATTAACTGTATTAAACTTGAAAGTATGTGGCCAAGGTTATACAAAGGAACATTATTTCTCATATAGTGTGATCTGTGAAACTTTGAAAATAATTACATTTTCTTTATTAAAAATGTATTCTAGCAATTCTTAATTTGCACGTTTATAAATTTTATGAACACTTGAAATAGATATTAAGTCTGTGAGCTATGTCAGTGTTACATTATCGAAGCATCACATACAGGTTCCCAGTTAAGGATGTACTCTGTGCTTACAGTAGCATTATTAAGGTATAATGATAAATTTCCAGTCAATTTAACGGTGTAACTAATAATAAATTAAACCAGCACATGTTATATGGAAAAAATTAGCAATTCAGAAAGAACTATTTAATTTTCTCAATGGTGCATGACTTTTTATCTTCATGCATTCCATTTCCTTGTTTGTTTAAATTTGGTAGAAACAGTGATCAGGCGGAAAAACCCTCCAATCAGAGACAAGAGTTCACTCTTGCATAGGTGTATTGTACTCTGTGTCTGATGCAGTGTAAGACTCACCCAAATATTTGTAGAGGCTAGTCTCTAACAGCTGATCCACTGTCTGGGCACCGTTATTGCTCCATGGAATGGAAGTTTTCACTGAGTTCAAGTGCTTTGAGCAATACAGTGTTCAAATCTGAACAGAGCATCAGAAGTATGGACAGCTGGAGATACAGCACACAGAGGCTCATGTGTTTGTAGCAGGAGGCCTAAATTCTCCTTGCCATTCTCTAATATGAATTCTGCAATGGCAAAGTGGCAATAAGCCTGAAGAAAATGCATGTGAGCAACAAATCTATGAAAATGTAAGCAACTTCAGAAAAAAGCAAGCTTACTAGTAGTCTAACCAGCACATTGCAAAGTACCTTCTGCTTTATCTGTAACAGAGACTGGGGAACAAATAATCTTAAGGTGTACCTCAGAGAAGTGTGTGGTTGATGTTGCTCTTTATCCTGTCTGATAACGAAAGTTTAGGAAAACAACCATCATTATGGTTATTTCTTGCCAAGTGGACAAAAATGTTAAACGACAAAGATGGTTTCATAAAGAGGCAGTTGTAATGTGCTATTGTAACTGGAGGAAATATTGGCAAGTAGTGTTACTGAACAAAATATTTAACACACTTCAACTTGTGTTTTAAAATGTTCAAACCACAGTTTCATTTCATGGACCTAAATAAACTATAAGCAATACCAGTCATGAATCACATATAGAAAATAAACCAAGATTTTTTCATGAATTGTGGCAATTACTGAAAGGAATTTTTAAATAATGAAATTAAATATGGACATTCGCTTCTAGAGAAGACAGTCCAGATTTTTACAAAGTGTTTAGTTAATAATAGCAAAGTATTACCATGCAGATATTTACATTTTTCTTTAACATGATTATGAAAAATGAATTTTTTATATGAAACACTCAACATCTGGCTGATATTTTTAGTATTTTCAAGGAAGGAGACATAGTTGTAGGACATAAAAATTTAAAGATGGACATGAAGGAGAACATTGGGAGGAAGAAAAAGGAATTTTTGAGTACACTAAGGACAAAGAATTTGTTTATCCACAGGGATTATGTAGGTTGTGTTTAAGTGAGTTATATCACCATTACACTGTAAAGTTGTCATAGGAATAATTGGTTCACATAAGCTTTGGTGCTGTTCATTCCTTGGTTAGCTTTTTGGAAAAAGCTCAAAGTTGGAAACACTGAGGGTGAAGGCAGCTATACATGCCATTCCATAGACAGCACCTCTAAATAAAAAGAGATTTCAAAGTAAGGAAGAAAGAATTTTCTGATGACAACTTCTTGCTTTGAAGACTTGGTTATGATAGCTCTTTACAGATGAAGGTGACTAGAAAGCTGTACCTGCCTGAGTAATAATGATCAGTCATATTGGTGACATAGCCGCATCTATACTTACAGCCAACCATCGAATAGGAAATTTCTTTAGGAGGTATCTTGAAAAGTGATAAGTAAATTGATAGATGTTTAAAATTTCTAAATAGAGATTTAGCAAAAATAGTATCTAGGTAAGTCCTGTGAATACCAAATTTATTAATGAATCCAGGGTAGGAGCTTCTAAATTTTAGGTGTTTTGATGAAGATACTCAGGTTACTGCATGTTTTGAAAACTCAGTTCTGTACTTTAGGGACATATTTTCTGTCTCTTGGGTGAGTAAATGGAAAAAACACCATGTGTTTGTTGGATGTTATCCACTTGTTTCGCTACAAACTGGTTGTGAGTTGGTTGCTTTTTATATGGGAACAGAGGGTTTTAAGGCCATTTTTGTGAAATGTTTTATCTCTGTGTTTCCAATTAGGACACCCAGAACTGCAATAAAAACATACCCATTGGAAGAGCATAACTTGCATGAGCAGAGTTTATGAGGGCTTGATACTTCAAGGTTGTGTTGTAGATTTATCTTTCATCATGCAGAAAGGTGGAGTTGAGTAGATAAAAAATTCAATCTCTAAAGTGATGTTGGCAATGTCAAGATTTTCAGTCTCCTTGTTGGTAGCTATACTTAAAATAGCCTTCTGAAGTTCTCATGCTAGTTTATACATTGTAGTAACAATGTAGGTTTTTAAAAGACTCATGGTTTGGTTGTAGGGAGCTGTCAGTTTTCAAAAATATTTACTTCCTTCTTGTTTATTTTGAAGTCAGGTAGAAGAAGGACCATGTGCACAGCAGCTGAGAAAATGAAGTAAAATATGTACTTTTCTGAAGTTCAGACGTATATGACTAGTTGACATAAATTTCATAAAGGTCAGACTGCCAAGAGTTTTACAACCACAAATGTTGGTTAATCTATAACATCAAAACATATCTTTTCGGTAAGACATATCTGTAATCATAGAAGTCTTATATTTCAACAGTTTTGTTTTGAGAGAGGTTATTCCATAGATATAAATGACTATATTATTCACTTTTTATTCCTCTGAAAAAGTAAGCAGACGTTAATTCCCTTTTCACTAATCAAGCTTTGTACGTCAACTGAAACCTCATTGCAAATTTATATTTAGATGACATCAGGAGAAGATACTTACCCCATGTTGCTTTCATTTAACTTGTTCTGTTACAGTTTGTTTGTCTTCCAACAATATTTTCCTCAGCCTTTCTGAATCTGGATAGCCTACTAACAGGATCTTTCAGGTTAAAAAAAAATAAAATTAAATGAAACTGTAGATCTTATTTCTCTCTTTGTACGAGTTCTGCTGCTGAACATTGCTTCTTAGCTGATGTGGGGGACAGACAGGTTCTCATTTGCTAGTAAAGCTTTCATCCAAATGTACCTAATTCTCAAATGTAGGTAAAATTCAGCTCCACAGATATAGCTTAGCTTCTCAGGAAAATTACTTAACCAATAATATATTTTCATTGTCCTTGTTAATTTTTGAAGTCAGGCTGGAATGAATTCATTGTCCATCAAAATTTTTTATGTTCCTAAGGACTTCAGAGCTGTGGATGTCGTGCAATGAACAATACAGCTACATGCAAGAATCCTCTGTCATCAACTGAAAACACCATGATCCTAACTCAAAACTTGCAAGTTATTTAAAAAGGGTCTAGCTAGTGAATCTGCTATTTTAAAAGATCTGTTTTTAAATGTCCTATGTTGTGAAAGGGAACATGCTACATATGTCAGTGTTTCCAGTATGTTTCCTGCCACCAAGACCTCCATCTTCCATCTAGTCATTTTTAAGTACCCAAAGTTGGCCCTGAGCCTGTTTCTGAGAGAGCTTCTTCAGCAACATATGGCTGTGCTCAGAATGATTGCTCTGGCCTTCAGTCTACTCATTTAAACCTAATGAGGTCCACAGAGGTGACTGTATGACTCACACAATGAAGTCATTTTTCCAATTAACATTCTGACAAATATCTTATAAGTAGAGCAGTTTCAATAGGTTTCCACAGCTGGGGAAGAGATCAGGTATCACAAAATACTCAGTTGCTCTCCTGATCTGAAAAATTTCATTTACTCTTGATTATGACTGTTCATACAACAGGTGGATATTTCATGTCTGCAGAGTGTGACCCATTTGTAAATCAAACTCGGTGCCTGCAAGCCAAAGTGCTCATGCAAGGTACAAAATTAACCTTAGTCTTAAGTAGACACTCATAATGTTCATACTAAAAAGCCTTCCTTTTATTAGGAAGTCTTTTATTCATTATTGTGGGATATAATGTTTGGAAATGTAAGCAGCTGACACCTAATGGAAGACTTTTAAGAAAGCAATTGAAAAGCCTTTCTTCCTGTGTGCCTGCTCCCTTTTACTTTGGTACTTGTGAATGTTTATTCAAACAGCTTTTGTTCCATGAATATGAGAGGAAGAGGGGAATCAGAAATCACCTAAAGAGTATTAATTATTTTTCATTTGTACTGGCTAAGCATTGTTTATTATTTTCATATTCAAAAAAGCCCCAAAGCATCTGTAGCAGAAACAAATACCCAAGATTTAGCTAGCAGTTATGTTCCACAAATCCTGCCCCAGCTCGAGTTGCAGGCGTGGCCGCAGTGCCACGTTTGTGTCATTCGGTGGCAGAGAGGACAAGGCGAGGTCTTCCACTGGTGCTCTGACCCACGGGGGCTCCCAGGATTGCTCAACAACCTGACATTATTGCTTTTCTGCTTTTCTGTTTGTGTTTTTTTTTCTTTAATGTTAATCTGAAATGGGCGGCAGGTATTGGCCAAATGGTGTAAGTCATCGCCTGTGGAGCCAGCTCCTCCTCTGAGGACGCCGGTTCGAATCCCAAGGAACTCACTGTCGCCGTCCGAGCGTGCTCGGCCGTGGCAAAATGAACCTCAGGAGTAAAGGGGGTGGGGCCAGTTCCGCGCACACTGTGCCTCACCTAAAACATCCATTGAGCAGGCTTATCCCAAAATCTTAATTCGCGAAGTCTAGCCAACAAGAACAACGTTCCACAAATTGTGAATTCTCAAATAGTCATCAAATCACCCTATATACTGAAATTCAGTACATTTAATGTTCATGTACCAAATGAAAACTGAATTCATAAGAATTCAAATTCTTTACCAGACAATCTGGAACAGAATAAAGTAATACAGAGTTTTAGTCAATTTATGCATCAGCTATCCCTAACTGGAAGTTTTATACTTAAAAGGACAATATTTTGACCTTATTTGATAAAAGTTTGAAATTTCTATAAATAGTTTATTTTTACAAATTCAACTCTGTTGATATATATATGACCAGCACTACTAACAAGTAAAACTACAATACATTGTACAGGATTTATTCAAGAGAGAAAAATAAATTATGAAATTATTCCAAGAAACAACAAGGAATTTAATCTATGGTTCTCTTCCTATATAGATTGTTTGGCTTTCAACAATATTATAATGAATTTTAAAATAGTTTTAAAGTTATTATTGTTATATTTATTATTATATTCCTTATGATATTTAATATTTATTATCTTTAACTTCAGTTTTGATGTTTTATTGCAGTTATCATGGAAACAGGTAGTGAACTAGTTTAACCTTATGAAAAGAGATATAATTTAACCACATTCCTTCAAAGAAAATCCCTTGTCTGTGATATGGTTTTCATATTTTGATGAATAGATCATCTTAAACTACATGGGAGTATGAGTATTAGAAGTAACATGAAATACAAATTTACTTTTACACTGTGTGTATACCCAAGAAGGGAAGCTATTTCAGTAGTATTATTCCTGGGCAGTGTACTGATAAGATTTGCAAAGTGGGGCAGTATCTACTACTGAACCAGCTGCCACAGCTAGGAAAAAAAAATCCAGGCTTTTAAATACACAAAAACTCCAGCAGATTTGAAGTAGGAGAAGGAAACTCCAAAGCTAAAAGCATTCTTCATTTGTTGCTTTCAAACCATAAATAAGACTCAATACAAAACCCTATAGCAATACTCAATTCTGAACTAGCCAGAATGAGGTAGTATTGCCTAGTCAGAGAACAGTATTAAGGGGCTACAGGGACCAAAGAAAGGATTTCTGGATGCACTATCAAACAGATAAGTTTTACCAAGTCATTGATAGTGCTGACAGCCGTGATCCTCTATAACAGTGAGCTCACTATGGTGCTTGTGTTCTACTGATATTTTGTTATTAACAGCTTTTGGGACCAGAAATTTTCTCACCGATTGCAAGATCCTTTTCATCTTCCTTTAGGTGTTCTACAGAATACGTATCTACACCTAGGCCTACTTTGGGCTTCCCACAATGGAAGTGGGATAGAAAAACCAACACAGTTCATCTGACCTGACTTTGACAACAAATTACTTCAATAGCAGATGACTTACTTACCAAAAAGATGGACAAGAGAAGTCCTCTCTTTTTAATGCAGTGATCTCTAGATTTATAGGTAAAGTGGTGAACTCAGTATGCTTTTCCTCTTTGGTTTTGTGGAACAAGAAATTTTTTTCCATTTATTTACCATTTGCAGTAAAATTATTTCCTATTGGTCTCAGTTAACATAGACTGTTGCCAACACTATTCCTTAAGAATATGATACTGTCATCCTCAGAGGTCCAGTAGTAAATCCTTCATAGTGACTTATAATGAATCTGTTAGCATCTTTGTATCTTTTTTTCATGGTACAAAGCAAGACCAACTTTCCCCTAAAAAAATACATGCATTTTACAGGTTGAATAGTCTGATGGAAAAATCAGACTGGAAAGGGTGGGCTGTAAGACAGAGGGTAAGGTTTCAGCCTTCTATGATTCCTGAGGAGACGATGTATTTGATGATCTCATCATGAAGGTTGCTAAATAAATGAAACTAAATGGCTGGTTGATTCCCTTTAATTCAACGTGTGGTGTAGACACTTCCTTCCCATTCCCTCACTACACTACATTGGATCACATTAGGCTTGACAATAAGGATTGACTTAGTGGTTTTCAGTTCTGTAGTGATTTTGATTCTTCAAAATGATTTAATGATTGCTCTAATGTGCTTTCTAATTCCACTTTTTTTTGGTGGTGCTTTTGTTAATTTTTTTTTAAATCTTTACTAGAGCTTAATTGACATACATTAGATGTTAAATTCTAAATTTCCCAATTTGTTATTACTGTATTGGTTTTGTTTTCAGGTCACTGGCATTTTAGTTGTTTTCCTTTTTAATTTCTCTCTCTGTTTTTTTTTTTTTTTTTTTTTTTTTTTTT
>VXAU01005164.1:15754-59335 GCA_013399695.1 Formicarius rufipectus | reverse complement strand
CATTCTCCCTGTTGGGTGGACAGAGAGGGGATGAGCATAGTTGTCAAAGACAATAATTGGCTACCAAAGTTACTATTTCATTAAGGCAGGTATGAATTTTAAAGTGTGTTTGACGTGAAACAGGAACATAGTACAATGCAAATATTCCCCAGTGTGAAATAAAGCAAATGAAAGGAAATGAACATAAAGTACTGATTCAATGGTACATGATCAATGCTAGCAAGGATGTTGGAATGGATGGTTTAGAATTTCTGAAGATGGTTACACAGTATTAATCTACTATCTTGAGTTATTTAATATGTCCTTGATAGATGCTAAAGCATTGGTGAGGCTTTGCATACATCCTGGAATTAGTGTCATTTAAAGAATTATCAGTTTTTATTGCCTCTCTTACCAGTCAGTACAAGTTAACTTATTAGACTGTAAGAGACAGAGAATTATGGAGACTGCAAATTCTTTTTTCTTTTCAGATTTCTCATAATCATCCTTTCATGTGACTCTCATCCTTTTTGCTTAACAGCTATGATCTTTCTCCAGTTTATTAATGGTAGAACTTTTGCTTTTAAAAATTGGTTGACCCAAGTAAGTCTTACAAATGTCTTCAAATATTTTCATGTATCCAGTTTAATTAATACATTACTTACAGGCTTTAACAAAAATCATTAGATATGGGCTCTTTCACCATTACATATTTTAATGGCAAAATCAATCAATTTCTGGTTTATATTATTAATATTGATTAGCTTTCATTTTCCAAAAATACCCATCTGATAGCATAGTGTAGTGGTGTTGGTACTTCATCAGGTTTAAAGTAATCTTTTCAAAGAGATTTTGATCTTAGTCAGGATTGTTTCAACTGATGTGGACTGATAATCAATAGAGAGAGAAAATATTGCTGTATTTTTGGGACAGAAGAATTGAAATTTCAACCTGTTTTCTAGGTTGTTAAAAGAAGTAACTTCTTCCTAACTTGTTTTTGCATGCATCGTAAAAATGAGAGGGTAGCCAGACCCCTTAGGGTATTTGATTTAAGCAGACCGTCTCTTTCTTTTCATGCATGCTTACTTTTAGAGCTACTAGGTTTTGGGGACAACTTTTGCTGTTCCTGCTTTTGTAGTCCATTGACTTGCTCCTTCTGGAGTTTATGAAATGTTCTTCGAAGACAGATATTATTTGTTTTGGGTAGACTCCAGAAGATGATTCTTCAAAATTGTACAGGCAGTCAAACCTGTCACTGCAACATTCAGTGATATATGTAAGAAACTCATTCTGTTGATACTATCAAGTGCTGACTTTAACAATATTATAGATAGAGATGTGTGAAATGTTCGCAGTGAAGCCAAACTCCTCTGAAGCTTTATACTTTTAGAAATGTTTTTTGTGTTAAAACTGAGGTAAACCTACTCTGAATTCAAAAGGATTTTGACATTGAATTAGATTCAGTACTTCATTCTGGTTCAAAACCAGTTCATGGCTTTGTTATCCTATTTATAGGCTTTGGTCAAAAAATAACTGAAATAAAATATTTCCCTCAGAGGAAACTAGTGCAAATCAAAAGCAGTGTGAATATTCAGACAAATTTTCAATGATCTGTCACAAAAATTTCCATGGATCTCATAATGTAAGATTATCTATTAACTCTATTGTTATTATGTTAAGAGAACAACACATTCATTTAGATTCTTCCATTCATTTTAACTTCAAAATATTCTGGTGCAGTCATCCAGCTAATGGCCCACACAACATTCTGGCCTCAAGGCTGACTGAATCCAGGATTTATCTTTTGAAAAGCTGGTACCACTATTCTGAGATCGGAAAAAATGCCTCTGACTGAAAGTAAGGGCTACCAGATATGACTCAGTCCTCAAACCCAGAATCCTCTACTATACAAGCTTTAAAATGCTTTTTCACATCCCAGGCCTTAAGTTATTTCAAAAATAAAAAAAAAAAAAAATTAAAAATAAAATTAAAATAACACAAAATAAAGTACCAGGGAGAAAAGGAAACTGGTATCATGCCTAATTCCTCCTGGGCCATTTTTACTCTTGCACAATTTTAAGTATAAGCGGAACCTGCATTTGGATGCATTTTAGTGAATTATTATGTTACAAAGCCAGTGAAGCTCAAGAAACAATAAAGTATCGGCTGTTTTACAGTCATATAAGGTTATGGTGCACCTGCTGAGGTATGACCACAAAACTGGCTGTGATACGGAATATGTGAATATGATTTGCTTTGACCTTGGTATTGTGAGGGTATCACCAAGCATATAATTTCACTCAGAAAGGTAGTTTACCATTGGACCACAGCATACATGTACTAGGATGTGTGATTTGTGTATTTGTAACAGAGGGAGGGGGCCTCTGCTAGCCATCGGCTCTTTGATATAATAAATATCCTCAATTACAGAGTCTGGAGGGAAAGGAGAAAGAGAGAATGTCAGATTGTGACTGTCTAAGGAACAAAGACTATGTCTTCCTTTGTACTCACTTAACAGTAACCTGTGAACCATTTCCATCTTAGCATTATTTTGACCTTTTAAAAGGTCATGCATAAGACAGCAAAAAGACAAAAGCTCTCTTTGTCAGCTGTTTTAAAGATGTATGAGAGAAAGGGCCAGTCTGGCCTGATATAATCACAAATTCTGATTTTCCAAGCAGATTTCAAAAGGGTAATTAGAACTGATAATACTAAATAAAAGTGTATATCTCTTCTGTTTTTGACTTACTGAATACTAGAAAAAATATATTAAATTAGAACTTAACCTTCAGAAAAAAAATTAAGATAATTCATTTTCTCTCCTTTTCATCTATTGATAGTCATATCTCTTGCAACTTACCAAAATCTTCAAAATAGGACTGGTTGTGAAAAACTGAATGACTGAAATTTTTACTTCAGCAGCCACCCTGTAAAGATTTTATAAAAAAATTGGCAAAGTGTATCACCTATTTGGATGTGACAGCTGTGATTTCAAGTATACAAATGAAAAGCCCAGTGTAGAAAAGACTATGACTCAGCTGTAAGACATTTTGTTACAGGAGAGCCTCCATGTGCCATTTAATATGTATAAGTGTCATCCTAAACCTCCCACTCTCCTAAGAATAGAGCTATCACTGGACCCTGTTATCTCACAACCCCAAGGTATATTATGATAATGATACTGCTTAACATCACTGTATAGAGAGAGAAAACACTGGAGATGCCGCAAGCATCTCAACTATAAAGAAAATCAAATTAAAATATTAATTTACTGATTAATATAACATTAGATGACCCATTTCTCCAGCTTGTTAAACAACAAAGACTTGCAAAACTAAATAAGGGCCTAAGAGATAAGTGTTTTAAGAATTCCCACAGAGATGTTTAGCTCCTTTTTAAACATCATTAAAGATGTACTTTGCATATAACAGGCAGTTTTTTGGTGTGGTTTTGTTTGTTTGTTTGTTTGTTTGTTTTCTGTTCTGAGAAGTCCTGCTTCTGTTTTTATTATTATGTTTTTATTAATACATACTTTTAAAAATATTATAAAAGGAGAGGTTTGGTCACAGAGTTTAAAAAATCAAAACATACTGTAGATTGAAAGAACATGACTGCAAGGCAGACTTGAGAGGAAAGAGAATAAAACTATGCAGGTAATCCATGGGGCAGAGGGTCTAAAGTTTGATGTGTAAGTATTCTACAAAAAATGAACCATTTGTACCTTCTGTGCCTGGAAAATGGGAAGGAGAGAAGTTCCTTTGCCGATCTTTTCCATATTAAAATGCTTTCTACTTGGGAAAATGGGAAATTGCAATACATGATTTATATGCAGGAAATGGTAACTGAATTTAAAGTCACTTACTTCAAAGCTAAAAGCCCCGTGGTGAAATCCTAGAGTAAATTTTATCCCTGTTTCAGCATGGCTATGTCTCATGAAATCAGGATATTACTTGGATTTTTGTGCTGTATTTTACTGAAAAATGTCAGTATAAGTATTTAGTGAGGTTTAAAAAAGTTATCTTTCTCCCTAAGCCAAGGTCCCATAGTAGTATTTTCATTGTGTTCCTATGAGCCAATATGACTTGTTAGGGGAAGAAACTGTGAATCTTCTGTTCCCATACATAAGTACCTCTGTTTTCCATAGTGACCCACAAGATATCAGCCTGTGAGTATGGATATTCACCTTGTATGTCACTGATCACATGTATTTTAAAAAGAGCTCAAAGGGAAGAGAGTTCCAGATTGGCCAGGGAAAAAACCCTGTAACAGGTACTTAATACTCTCCTTGCAAACTTTTGCCTTTCTGGCCTTGGCCCCATCATGCATGTGATTGTGTAGGTTGGCAGTAAGGCAATTTGGGCTTCCTAAAACACACGTAATGGTTTGTGTGAGAGAATCCGTTCCCTGTATGCACAGCGTTCCAAATTCTTATCCCTCTCTTTTTTCTTCTTGTCCCCAGTCACTGACTTCAGGGTACCAGCTTCCCTTATTCCTGCTCCCATGGCAACAAGTTTCTATTCTAGCAGTAATGGCTCTGCCTCTTCATCTCCTCCCTACACGGCTATGTTCTGCAACATAGAAGTAGCTTGATTTTTCTCTCACTACTTTCTTTACTCTGTTTATCAGGTCATCTGTGCTTGTTCCAAAACCTCTACGGTGAATATGCTGAATCTGTATGTGATACCAGTATAACAAAAAAAACCAAACGAAACCAAACCAAAAACAAACAAACAAAAAACAAACAAAAATCCACAAAAAAACCCCACAAAACAAACAAACAAACAAAAAACAACAACAACAAAAAAAAATCAGTGAATTCAGGCCTGTGTTCTTTCTCCTCTGAGCCTATTTTGAATTATTCTCGTCTATGCTTGACTGTCTGAAAGTGAAGAGAATTATTATTTTAAACATTGTCCTCCCACTTTTCCATGGCAGGATCAGCACAAATTGAATTGAAACAACAAGCATTTTAAAATGTAAATGTAAATGTAAAATGTAAATTAGATTAGGAAGGTCAGATTTGTACATGCCTTTAAAACACTCCAACTGCCACCAGACACTTTTGTACACAGTTTGTGCCAGAAAAGTGTCGTCGTCGAAGTTGGTCATACGACAAAGTTTCTTCCAAAACAGAATCCTTTATTGAACAGAAGACTGCGATTTATATACATTTTATCACTTACACATGTCAGTGACCCATTGGCCTTTAGTAACATAAATAATTCTCAATTGGACATTGTTAGTGCGCATGTTAAACAACTATGACTCAGCACTTTATACAGGAAATCCATTCTGTGTTACCTTCCTGTACCGTGCTCGACACCTGACTGCAGTAATATAGTTCCTTCTTCAATTCCAACTGTTTTACAAAGACCCCAGTCCAGCTGGGGCCCCCCACAATTCCTCCTGTTTTGTATTAAAAAAAAATATTGACAGTATCATCTAATGCAGGGCCCTTGCACCAGAGATACAAATTCTGGCAATATTGATAATACAAAGCAACTATACTAACAAACAAGTAACTACACTAACAGTCAGAGCCAACAGTCCATCATTCAGTGACTTTCTTTCTTCTCCTGGATGCTGGGTATATCCATGAATGAACTCTTTATGTTACTCGTGCACGCATATCACCCAACACAGGTCGAACACAGCGAGCAGGTATCCATCAAGGGCCTTCATCTGTAGAAACACAAGCATACCCTCTACCCCATGTTAATAGATCACAAGGATTGGACCATTGCCCCGTTTGTAAATCCTTCACTCTGACCTTCACCCCAGGGGAAACAGGTGTGGATTTATGTAAGGACCCAAAGTGCCGGACCATGGGTGGGTCCTGCTGGTCCTCTGCGATGTTCACAAAATTGAGCACATAGGTAGACTTAGCCAGACGGGCCTCAGGGGTTTCTCCTGACATTCCCGCCTTTTGTTTTTGTAATTGGCGCTTAAGGATACCATGTGCTCGTTCCACGATTCCCTGACCCTGTGGGGAGTGAGGAATACCAGTGACGTGGGTAACACCCCATAGTTGAAGAAAAGATTTCACCCGGGCAGAGGCATAAGCAGGACCATTGTCAGTCTTTATTTGGCGTGGAACGCCACACATAGAAAATGCCTTTTGCCAATAACGAATGACGTCCCGGGCAGTTTCACTGGTATGGGCAGTAGCCACAATAACAGAGGAGAAGGTATCGATAGAAACATGTACATATTTGAGGTGGCCAAATTCTGCTATGTTCACAAAATTGAGCACATAGGTAGCCTCAGCCAGACGGGCCTCAGGGGTTTCTCCTGACAGAAAAGATGTGAAATTTTGAAACAATCTGTTAGCATCAAATGAAAAAAATATTTTAGAATAACTATTCCTTTTCATTTTAGGTTGGTTCCTTAACATATTAGAAAGCATATTATAGCACAAAATATTCTTTTGGGACCGTGATTCAATAGTGCAAACAAGCCAGTAATAGCTTGCAGTTCCAGAATCAATATGCAGCTATTTGAAATTCCAAAAGTACATGGACCCAAAATGACAAAAGAAAAAATAATGGGGATGCGGGTTGGTCAGGGAAAGGAGCAAGGATAACAATTCAACAGTAGAAAAAGGGTAAAGATCCAGTCCAGGATTTAAAAATCTCAGGGACTTCATAAAAGAGTCAATTTACAGGCAACAGTAAAAGTATAATTTTTAAAACATTTTACTAACTTGTGATTGTTTGGAATAAAACAATGTTGCTGCTAAAGAATATATCAGTGTGCATTACAATGGCTAGCAAATTCTCCACTTTTCTCTAACAAACTAATTTTTGCTTACTATAAATTGCTTACTTTCTTTTTAAGAGCTAAAGGATTTGAGACCCGAAATCTCCTTTAATCTTCATAGGAAATGCAGGATATTTCATAATTCTCAGACTGCAGTCCCATAGTAAGATGGTCTTAAAGAGACTCTGTCTCCTAAAATGTAACTAACTGTAACTTTTTAGGGGGAAGTGCTGGTTTTGCATCTGTGTAATCTGTGCTGGTGTCCAACTGTTTGAAAAGCAGCTTCTCTGCAGACAAGGCACCAGGATTCTGGTGCACAGTAAGTTGAATATGAGTCAACAGTGTGCATAACTAAGGGTAAACAAAGTCCATACTTGACCACATTAACAAGAGCCTAGTTAGTAGGGCTCCACTCAGAGATTTACAATGAAATGACCAGAGGCAGAGATAAAAAGTGGAATCATGAGACCTTGTAAGTGGATTTAAGAAAAAAAAATCTTCACAATGAGAGTGGTTAAGTGCTGAACAGGCTGTCAGGAAAGACTTTCAAAATTGACTGAACTATGCCGTGTTTAACCTGATTTAGCTACTGACTAGTCTTGATTTGGACAGATGGTTGGACCAGATAACCTACAGAGTTCCAATCCAGCAAGGATTATCCTATGATTCATGAGTCTATGAATACCTGTTCCCTAGCAAGATGAATCTGCACTGTACTTTCAAAATTCCCAAAATAGGCAATACTGAGCAAAAATAATGTTTGCACATTAAAATAAACCAGCATTCAGAAATGGTTCAAATTCTTTCAGTAAATCACTTAAACAATTATAACCTTGGGCAAACAATAGATAATCTCTGTGCTTCAATTCTTCTCCATTACAATAGAATAAATAATACCACATTTTTTTCCTAAAAGTAATTCACCCTTAGGCACTAAGGATTTTTTGACAAACTGAGCCAAATCAGCTAGTGACCAGAGATGATATGGTATCATAGCAATTGCACATCTGGTCAATGTAGATATTAGTCACCCAAACATAATCTTCAAACACATGGAGGAGGGTAAGAGGATGAGTAAATGGTCCCCATGTCCTTCTTCCTGGATATAGAAACCTGTTTCGGATATGTCTGTGATCCAAATAACTATTTTAATTATTATGGCAATAAACACTCTGATAAGGGATATAAGCATAAGGAAACCTTCCTTTCTTTCTCAATCTTCTGAGAATTCCTGGTCTAATCTAAAATAAAATGTCTGCTTCCCGGTCCTTCCTGATACTGCTGGTGGAGTGCTATACTTCTTGGCTATATATTGAGACACTGTAGGTGGTAGGTCAGTACTGTGTAAATGTTTTGTGGTTAAAACCCAAAGATGTGATTTGTGTTTATAAGCTTTAAATTGCCTTCCTGACAACATATGCACAGGCTGAAAGCTTCTGCTCATGTTAAATTGTGATGGATTGCATTTTATTGGAACTTATTATGAATAGCTCTTTGATTTGAAACAACTAACCCTTTAAATGCTTTTAAAAATTATAGTGGGAGAAAGGTATTAGTCTCCCTCCATTAGCACCATCACAGAATGACAAATAAAACCTGTTTTTCAAAACAGACACACACACACACACGCACACTGACTCACATATAAGCATAATCACACATTCAAATTCACATATAGTGTTGAACTTTTAAACTTGGTATTGGACAGATGTCTGATTTTCAGGTATAAACTCTGTGCTCAGTACACAGAATACATATCTATATCAGAGTATATAAAAAATATTTATTTACATATACATAAAAAATATAGATATTAAACTTAAAATATTGTACAGACACAAAACCTTTATGAAAAATATTAAGTGTTTTTCACCTATAACTGATTTAGTTAATATCCCAGAAGAAAAAACAGAGATTAATATATTTTTCCAGAACTTTGGTGTGTGCAAATATATAGATTTATTTATGCATATATACGTTCAGTTTTCTATTTATATTTATTTATATCTAAAAAAAGGTCATTGCCATATTTTAAACATTTCTTTTAGGCAGAGGTTACTTGTTTAGGCACTCCCTTGTTAAAGGGAATATAAAGTCAAGGGAGTATATAGTTGAGTACATTACTTCTTTTCATCAGATTGCATCAAAACAGAAAAATTTTGTTCATATGTATGTGTATGGGGAAAAGTTCAGAGTTAAAACCATTTGTGAAAGCTTGCCCTTTTTTTCTAGCTAAGAAGCCCTTAGTGGCAATAGTTAAATATTGAATATGATCATACAAAACTGCTGCTTAGAACTGAAAATCAAGTTGAACATACTTGTGAAGAACGTTTCAGAAATTTAAAAAGTAGTAGTGCATAATTTATCAGTGTTAGTAGCCTTAGGCACATTTCTTAGGGAATTCACCTTAACAGTCAACAATTTATCAGATCACAATACATAAAATGTAGTTTTAATTAATAAATGGACATTCTATTGCCTCTATGGCTATAACAAATCAATCCTCCTTTACCTTCTGTCTACAGTTTGGGTTCCTTTAATGGATTTTAATGGATTTTATTCTCCACTCCCAAAGCAAAGCTTATTCATTTGCTTCCTGGAAGACTTTCGGTACTTTGTGGCATAATCTCACGGTGTCTTTAGGGTATCTGCCTGGTATGCTTAAGCATCATTCATTACTTCTGAAATGCATTGCTAGATTCAAGCCTACACTGGAGGTAATGAAGTTGCTGTAACGTATTGTAGTTCTTGTTAATAGGCTGCCTGTGAAGTCCTTAAGTTAAAACATTTTCTTGGAAAAATAAGGTGTTTCCACTTTCTCTGAATGGTTAGAGAAATACTTTTCTTGCATAATCTCAAGTCAGTTGGCAAAGGAGATCTTTTCCGCTGTCTTCCACAGAAGTGAATCAGATGGACCCATTTCTCTTTGATAAATGGAGTAAGTGTGTGGAGGGGTAATGAAGTATTTTGAGATGACAAGTCTAGACCTGAGACCTGTATTGCTGGAGGATTTTTACTTAAAGTCCATTGATGACTGTTTCAATGACAATACTGTAATATCTGACAGTATTTCAATTACTTCTTTTTGGAATTCAGAAATTTCAGTTTAGCTGAAACTGATGCCTTAAGATTTTTAAGATCTATAACATAGATTTTTAATATAGCTGTAGATGCTTCTAACACGTTAAAATAGCAGTTTACAGTTACTAAACCTCATGCTTTGTATCAAATTCTCGAAATTCTTGAAATTTTGTTTAATGTTCTTTTCAAGAAAACAGATTTTAGTGAGGACATCTTGTTTGGGACATGTAACTAGTAGGAAATAATATATCATTGTAGTCAGAGCAATAGAAGGCCTAGAAATCTTGGAGAAGGTCCAAAGAAGGCATGTGATGCCGAGAATGATGATGGTAATGAAGGAAGGGGTCTTGAGACCTCCAATTCAGTTCTGGGGAGGTGTTCCAAAGGGCAGACCTGGGGGAGGTTCTAGGGACAGACTGTTCTCAGGTTAGATGTATCTATTAGATATGATAATTAATTAGTGTTATAAGTGTGTAGGAACCTTATACTGTATCATGCACTTATGTATTTATTGCACCTTAAAGAACTTTAATTAAAAACTTGCTCTCTAATTTATCTATACTAATACTGTCTAGAAAGTTCTTTTCTTCCATTTTAGGCATCAGAACAACTCCATAGAAAGTGTAGGTATAGGTTGGGAGGACACAGTGGAGTTTCTTAGTTCCTCTGAATGCTGAGATATAATGCTAATGACTGAGTATGCTCAGGATTTCAAATCGAATACATGAATTTGTTTATCATCTTACATTGGACCATTATTAAATTTCAGCAAAACGGAAGCAAAAAGCAGAAAAATGACTTCAATAATATGGCAACATGGAAAACAGTGAAGAATCAGGACCAAAATTAATAACTAAATGCTTATAAAATCACTGCAATTTGTGATTTATCTACCTGTAATGTTTCATTAAAGTATTTATGCAAACTACAAAACAAAACAGTAATGAAATTGAATATATTCAACAAAACATTTCCCAAACAACTCTCTCATGAGCCATGTATCTGATGTGCTCCCTGGGATAGTTTTTCATGTGCAGCACTGCTTAGAGGAGCCTTAAGACAGTATTATAGTGTTTTCCCAGAAAGGAAACTGACTCTTTGAAATCTGCTGCTAAAATAATATTAAGCACATATTAGATGTAGCTGAATACTTGACATGAAGGTTTTTCCCCTTGTTATAGGACTGAGTTCTGCCTCCACAAGAATTAACTAGAGTTCACTTTGTCAGAGAAAACAAAGCACTAGAATAACATGTCCTCAAGACTATATGTACACATACAGTTATTTAGACATAGGTGAATCCTCTTTGGAAGAGGATCAAAGATTCAGGAACTAAGGTTAAAATTCTGTATTACAGATTTTAAAAATCAATATAATTGTTTCAATTGTTTCAATCAAGGAATATTAACTCCTCATGAAAATGTACAGCTGATATCTTTTCTCACAAAAACTGTGATACAATCCTTAGACAACATACCATAAGACAAATTATAGACATATTGGATACAATATTGTTAGTAACAGAATAGGGATGAATACGCAGAAACATGTAGAGACAGTAGTTCATCAAACATTAAAATGTAACCTGAAATACTAACACAGAGAAAAATCCTGCCTCAAAAACTGCTTTTTTCTTTTCTCCTTCTTTTCATAATGATTTCCATTTCTAAAAGTACAGATGCATATCTCAGGTAATTACATCCTTCTGCTCTTACTTCTCATAACTGCCCTTCCATTCAGTATTAAAGTAAGGTGTCTGTGACTCTTTGTTATTTATGTATACTCCAATCTCTGCTTCTTTTGTAGAGCTCACTCACTGAAGCAAAACCATAAACCAAACTGACACCAGCTGTGACACTTGTCCAGAAATTTGTTCCAAGAACCTACACATATAATTTTAGAATTTAACCCACCCTTTCCAAATCTAAACTGTTACTATAGCAAGATGTGCATGAGTCATACCTGAGATAAAGAGCATAATATGTCACAGGTAACATCTATGAATAGAAGCCTGACTCATAGAAGGAAATCTTCCAGTTTCCACTTTTCTCTGTTTATCAATTATTCCTATATTTTCCACACTAACTTGTCAAAAGAAAAAGGATTTTTGACAAATGTATTGTGAAGTAATAGATTAGATCTAATTATTTTATCTCCAGAAAACAGTATATCAGCAATAAGAAGGATGGAGGGAAGTATTTTGTTGAATATAGTCATCAAAGAAGTATTTTCTGGTTGGGCTTCCTGAAAATTCCAATACTAATGAACAAAGCATACAAAAGGCTGAGTCCAGTAGAGTAAAAGACTTGTCACTACAAGAAGAAGGTCAAATGTCACTCTAACTTTTGATTGCAAATGTGGAGTAGTTCCATTCCCAACTGTTGTGGGCTCTTACCTTTGAAAGTTTATTTATTTAAACAATATTTGGTGAGATTTCTTCTCAGTTCTTTGACTTGATTTTCGTTAGAGACAAAAAAGTAGCTGCACCATTTGCTACTTCTATTAGCTACATCTAATATTCTATATTTTGAAAAATGTCTTTTGCATTCATCTCATCACAGATACCTCATAGGATCCCAGCAAGGTGTTGGTGCAAAGCCTATTGTGTGACTTGTTCTTATATGCTTTTCTTAATGAGCCATATCCACTTTGAAGACTAAAGTAGGTTATCATCAGACTAATATGATCTACAAAACATTGTAAAAAGGTTAAACTCTCTTAGCTGAGGTTTCTGGATATTTATATGGAATTACAAATGCTCCTGTTAGATTATCCTTCTACTCATAGATTAGGCCACTGCATGAACACTCTTTTGCAAATCAATATTAATTAAAAATTATTATGATCAGAGAACTAAACAAAGGCCCTGTGCTTCTAAAGAAAGGGTATGCCCCAGTGACAGATCACTGTTAAAAGCTCTCATGCCATTGGGTGATATTTGCCATATGTCCAATGATTGATAGTAAGATTTAATGAGTTCTTACAAGCAATTAAATAATCAAGGGTTCCTGCTGTTACATGGCATAGCTTGATAGAACAGTGACAAATGAGAGAATATCTGCAACCTAATCAAAGGGACATATTTCCTTGGGAACAAAATAATATTATCCACCAGTGCAATCAAAGGACAAAAGAACACAGAGAGGACGCAACAGAATGAGATAAATTTTGTGCTCTTTTCATTATTCTGGCCATACAGTTTCCCTTTATTGGATCCTATTAAATCAGAAAGAAAATTAGGCTACTTAAATATGTTTCATTTGTCATAAACTGTTATCTAGTGGGTACATATTCATATCCATCACATTATGTCTCCTTTCCCCACTATGTTAGGTTATGTTTTCTGTATTCTTATGTGGTATTTATTTCTATTGTGATTATTGATGCTTTGTTTCAGTTTGGCTTTTGTTTTCACTTCAACAGTAAAATTCTGAACAATACCAAATTTTCAGATATTTTTCACTAATTAATTCACCTGAACTTATATATTTAGGTTCTTTTGAAATCATTGAAGATAATAGTTCATAATAAAATTTAGGAAGTGTGTAATGAATTAATTTTGTTCTTTCTTGGATTCAGGTCTTATATATTTTTATTTGCAGGAGTTTGTACATATATTGAAAGTCTGCACCTTAATAAATTTACAGGCCTCTATAAACTGTGCATGAGAAGTGAACAGTTTTATCCTGAACTGTAGCTTAGTTTGGCAACACACTTGATTTGCTCCATTATTTATTTTTTTTTTTTGCAACCAGAAAACATTAGAGTGACCTTTAGAAGACAGTCAGAGAACTCAAGATTTCACCAACTATAGACTGAAAATCACTAACAGACTGATTTATCTCCCCGTTTTTAAGTTAAAATTGATCGCAAGTAATGGGTATAGATATACACAGGTAACAGAATATAGATCAGCTTATTCTGACTTTTTAAGAAATATTTTACCTTTGTGATTAGAGAGAGATAGATGAAATGATCTACCTGGATCCTCATTAATCAGTCCTTAAAACCATAAACTTCAAACAGCCAAGCTGTTCCATTCAAATGAAAATGCAAACTTCTGGTCCAGAAGATGTCAATAAAATTGCCTTTGACTTTGATGTATTTTTTCCTTTGATTGCAAGTAAATCCCATGATAAAGTATTCTTTCAACTTTCAAAGAATTTCATGTTGACATTAGCTCCACTGTTGATGTGGAATAGTACAATATTTAGTAGTAATTTCTTTTTAACTCAATACTCAAAGTTTTTATTCTATTTCTGTCAAAAATAAAGAAAAATGTTCCAAGACTAGACGATGTTTTATAGCTAAAATTTTCATCAGAAAATTTAAACAGCATACTGTAGCTATTTTGTACATTTCAGTTAGCTTGCTGGTGTGTAGACCAGAAGTTAAAGAAATGCACTAGACAACCAACAGAATAAAGTGCCCCTAGTAATCAGTATATTACAATATTTCATATTTGATCCATCTTTAGACTGCATAACACATGACTTTTCTAAATATATACTGAGAACTTTCCTAGTTCTTTCTTTGTTGTTACCACGTGGGAAGGAAGATGAGTTTCTCTGGAGTAGACTGAGCCCAGAATGGGTTGTTCCAATTCCATTGTGCTTTCCCAGAACCCATTTCTCAGAAGGTAAAAATCAGCAAACTGTTTGGATTATGCATGTACTCCACAATAGAAGCTCCAGTGGCTTTGGGAACTATTCGATAGAATACTCATGAATCACAGAGTCACAGAAACGTTCACAGAATTTGAGTTGGAATGGTCTGAGTTGGAAGGGACCTTTAAAGGTTATCCAGACCAACCCCCAACCCTCTTCCCCAAATGATCAGGAACATCATTCGTCCATGTCTCTCACTTCCAACAGAATAGATAAAACTGATTACTCACAAGCTGGAATTTTTTATTGCCCACCCCTCCCCTCCCACACCCAGATTTGTTCTAATGTGGGATGAACGCAAGTTGTAAAACCTTGACATTTTCACAAAGCAGAATACTTATTTTCCAGTCAGCTGTGTTCAACATTGAAGGATGTATAACTGACTATTTTTTCCACTTGCCACTACTTTTTTTTTTTTCTCCATACACAAAGCAAAATTCTTCCAGAGTATGTAGAATATTTCAGACATTAGTCATATTGCTTCCTGCCCCAGCTCGTGTTGCAGGCATGGCTGCAGTACCATGTTTGTGTCATTTGGTGGCAGAGAGGAAAAGGCAAGGTCTTCCCCTAGTGCTCTAACCCACGTGGGCTCCCAGGATTGCTCAACAACCTGACATTACTGCTTTTCTGCTTTTCTGTTTGCTGTTTTTTTCTTTAATATTAATCTGAAATGGGCGGTGGGCATTGGCCAAATGGTGTAAGTCGCTGCCTGTGGAGCTGGCTCCTCCTCTGAGGACGCCGGTTCTAATCCTGAGGAACTCGCTGTCGCCATCCGAACGTGCTCGGCTGTGGCAAATGAACCTCAGGAGTAAAGGGGGTGGGGCCAATTCCGCGCACACTGTGCCTCACCTAAAAAATCCATTGTGCAGGCTTATCGCAAAATCTGTATTTGCTAAGTCTAGCCAACAACAACAAGTCATATTGCTTAATACCCTAATAGAAGACAACACCAAAAAGTCAGTACAAATAAAAATATATCAAATAACTATAAAACTAAGTTAAAGAAATCAGCAAGTAAAAAGTTTCTTTATTTTTCAATTATTTGAATATATTTAGCTACATAGTCTCTTTTGTATATGTATATAAAAGTTTTCTAGTTGGTGAATATTTTTAATAAAATCTGACTATGATAAAACCATAGTTGACAAAATACAGTAACTCTTTGTTGGATTTCAGCTGTGGACTATTCTGCTGAAGTCAGTAGTGATACATCATGAAGATGGGAGAAAGATGCTTATACTAAGGTATGTTTTTAGAATAGGAAGATCCATTTGGTTTCTTTATGTCTTAAAAAGAGATTGACTACCACAAATTTTTGCTTTGACTTTTCAGTCAAGTTCAAATACATTGGGTCAAGAACTGCTTAGAATACCAGCTATGGTTATTTGGGAACCTGAGGACTCATGCTGCTGCTGCAGGGGCTGCACATGTGCACCATGACTTTAATGAACTTGTCAAATGATGCATCAGTGTGGTTTTATGTGGATGTCACTAATACTTTGTATCACATCAAGCCTGAACTTGGTGAGGTCTGCTCTTAAGAACACCTAAAGACCACCCAATGAGTTCCATATGTAGTGAGTGGCAAGAGTCAGTGACTGGTTGTTCCAGAAAGTGAACAACCCCTCAAAAATCGGGGAGAAATACCAAGGTTTTGGCAGCATTACATTCCTAGGACCACTCTCAATCAATAAATTCACAAAAAGTACACACCTCATTAGATTCTGTACATATTGCAAAGCTAGCTATAATGTAAAAACAGGCAGACAGTCTGTCTCAATATTATTACAGGAAGGCTTGGTTAAATTAATAGCTTCTCATTGATTAAAAAATCTTGAATTTTACATGTTCTTAAGTTGGTTCCCACCATTATCTTTCAATAGCAGAATACGAGTCTTTGGAGAGATGTGGTTATATTGAACTACTCTATTGAAATATGAAGGTAGGCAAAATCAGTTGTTTACATTGACCTATCATTTCCTGTCATAGAATTCTGTCCATCTGAAAGATAAAGACCATTCCATCAATGTGTCCTAAATTTTTGCTCTTTGTTAATTTTCATAATATTCTTAGACTATTAATAAAATAGTTAGGTTGGAACAGCCATTGAGCATGGCTCCACAAAATCATTTCAGTTACAACTGCAAGTGAGAAATACTTATGTCCATGTAGCATTTGCGACTGCATACAGTTGTCAGTTTTTGACCCTTTGTAATTACTGGACTAAATCCAGCTAACAATAATAACACAAGTTCTGATCCACTAAAATGCTTTCAAAACCATCCTAAGGACCAAAGTTATGATTCCTGATTGCACAGAGTACTTTGCTAGGCTTAACTTTTTGGTTCCAAATCTGTCAAAAACAGTTCTGAGAGCCTCTGCACAAACCTATTCAAATATATTTTACTGGCGTGCAATGTTGGAAGACTTTTCTCAGTGCCACAAGACCATCTAAGCTGAATTGAAGTACCACAAACCCACAATGTTTTGTTTCTTTTTCTTTAATGAAAAGGTGGTATGAGTGATTGCCCTGGTTATTTTCTGCTTCTGCAAACTAAAAACTTAACCTGCACCACAACCACTCTTACAAGCCTTGTTGTTCTGTCAGTCAAAAAGCAAAGGACAGATCAGATGTGCCAATATGCTAAAACCTGAGTNGTGCAATATGCCTTCCCTCTTCTCAGAAGAAATCCTTAATCAAGCAGCATCTTCTTGGGTGCATGGCTGGGTAGTTGGAGTGGGAAAGGGAAGAGACAAGGAGATTGACTTTATGGTAGCATGACAGCTGCATAATTTTCCTTTATCTCAGACTTCAGGGTGTCACTTTTAATAGTGCTTTCAAACAAACATCCATTTCACACACTTTGTATTTTAGGCAATTTTAGGATTTATTGTACCATTTGAAGTGGTGGCTACAGCTTTGGTGTTACCTCTGAGAAGAGACAGTAAGGTAGCAAACTAATGCAGAATCACTGCCGGTTGCTCCTTGGATTGCTTATCTGCAGAGTTCATGTAACTAGTTTTTGAAAGTATTAACCTCAGCATCGTATAGAGATGGTCTGTGCATTTGACAGTGGAGCTTTCATTATTATATGGTTAGTAGATTATTATATGGTTAGTAGATTACTTTCTCTTTGGAAAAATATGAGTCCATAGGCTAATTGAGTTTATTTTGCAATCTTGTAACAGCTTTTCATAGAATTATGTAATCTTGTAAAACTTTAGGGATACACTATCCTCTAATATTTGAGCCACTATCCTTATTTTCCCTGTTGACCATAGTGGTGTATACACAATGTGGAATTGAGGTTTTTTGTTCTCATGAGACTGAGCCCCTTCCAAGGTACAGGGGTTAAGCTGTATGTTCAGTTCCAGATATTCATCTTGTTGGCTGAGTGTGTGCTGACTCTTTTCTTTCCCCTGTTTTTAATTCATCAGAGTCCTGCAGTGCAATGAAAAAATGTTGCTTGGTTCTCAATGAATTTTGTGGAAGTACCAAAGGGAGAGAGTAAGCATCTATATTTGGAATAAACACAAACTATTCTTAGACAGAGATTTTGGAAGTAGTTGTAATTTATCTGCTATCAGGAGCAATAGAAAACCATATGGATGATAAAAAACATAACCAGGGCAAGGTCCTTCCTGTGTCTGTTGACAACTAATATGCACCAGGAGGGCAGTGCCATATGTTTGCATGTACATTACCACGGGGGACAGTGACATATGTTCACACGTATGTCACCCCTCTGGCTTGCTGTCATAATGCTGCTTCCGAAGGAGTATGCTCCCTTGAAAACAGAAACCAAACCCGTAAATGTGAGTTTCCAACATTCTCTCTGTCAGCAGCTTCTCTAGGACCAGCACTGCTGTTTTGATGAGCAATAAGAACAGCCTCATCAAAACAACAAAGGCTTCTGTAGGCTTCTCTGTTATCGCCTCATGCTATTGAATGGCAAAAGGCAAAAGTACAGACACCAGTTACACCTGTTAGAGCAGTCACACCTGTTAGAACCATCATACCTGCTGAAATACTGCACCTGCTTGCTGAAAACCCTGAAGATAGTGAACACTTGCTTCTCCCAAAATATTTCATGGATTGTTCTTTTCACTTCCTTTCAGGATGGACAGAGCCTCCCATCATGTCATAAGCAGCTCTTGGGAGGATGGAAAAAATAGTCTGAGTACAGAGGAGTGACAAAGTAACAGAATCGAAATGTTGTTCATGATACTATCTCCTGCAGTTTTAGGGGGTTAGAGATGAACAGTACTATTAGATTACCCTGACCATTCCTCTGTCACTGCAATATTATTCCTTGCAATGTAATTTCTAGTGTTTTGTTCATTCCATTTAGTATTAATCCAAGCAGATAGCCTTTCTGTTCTGCCTCTTGGGAGACCATTTATCCCCCAATCCACTTATGCCACTATTAGGTAGATTTTCTGAAATTTGCAGTGTATTTTTCTTTTCTTAATTTCCTTCCTTTCTTTAATTATCCATTTTATTGCAAAGATGGCTCATCTTTATGTATTTGCATTCTCTCAGAGGTCATAACGTCTGGCACACAGAGAAGGAATGCAAACTGCAGTATGAAATCTACTTCTAGAAAAGGGCAACCTGCAGGACACTTTGTGTGGTCCCAGATGACTTGTTACTACAAAACATTTTGGATGGCTTTGTGGATATGCATCTGTTAATTAAGTCTTATTTGGTCTGGGTCTGATCCTTTATTTAGACTTGAATGCTAGTAATTATTCCAAGTGAAATTATTCTCTGTGAAAGTTTTAGTAGGAGCATAGAAAGCTTCTGCCTTGTGTTATGAGAGCAATCCCTTAGTGGAGAAAAATGTTGAGAATCATACTCTGGACTGAGCACTGTTCAAAGACAAGTCTAACACTTCAGCATTTGATTGACTTTATTTTCCTCTTCAGGATTCATAGTTAATGAAACTATACTTGCACTTTTGTAGATATCTGGATGTTCACAAGTCTTTTCTGTGAAATGGCTGTGATTTTGGATTGCCTTTTCCTTTCCTAGCCATTTAGCTACCTTTACTCTGTCTTAGTGTTCTAAAAGCAGAATTACCCTTGTCCTGCACTACAGTTTCACCTCCTCCAGTGTCTGGAAGCTTCCCTGTGCTTTATGCAGCTGTATCATAGCTCCCACATCTCTCAGACAAACTTAGCAAGAACATATGAAAGATGTAGATAGCTAAAGCAGATCCAAGGCATCAGCAGAAGGTGGTCTGTGGGAAAAGTAAAGGAAACTGAGAAGGAGTAAGTCATGGGGGAGGAAAAAAAGGGCATGATATGTTAGGTGGGGAGAGTCTTCCTACCCCCAGGGGTAACTGGGTCTGCTCAGCATGGAAATTTCTAGATTGGAGGATATGGTAGGTAGAAGAGGATCACAGCACAGAGATAGATTTTGTATCTCAATAAAAAGGTTGGAATGATGAAAAAGCTGTGGCTTCAGAGATGGTAGAAACAATAAATTCCTGGGGCCTCAAACTGTGCAGTTTGAGGCAAATCAAAAAGCCACCAAGTTGATTGAAACCAAACTGAAAAGGACTTTCCATGCAGGGACAAAGTAATCAAGGAGAGATTTTGGCAGGGACTTTTGGCAGAGATTTCTTATCTTTTGCTATTTCTGTCTTTCCTAGTCATCACGAATTTTCCCCTACTTTAAAAAAAAAAANAAGAAAAAGGGAAGGAACCTCCCCCCAACCAACCCCCAGAGACTATTCTGCTTTATATTATGAGAAAATCTAGATATTTGAAGTCAAACATGGTTTTGGTCTTCTCTAGGCATCTCACCATAAACAAAAAGTCCTGTGCTCCAATTCCAAGAGTTCTAACTTCAGCACATATACTATTTCTTCATAAGGCCATTTATGGTGAATAAATAAAATTTGGATCCAGCAATTATTTGGATGCATTTTTTATTTATTTATATGATTTTTTTTTCTTTTGGTTTAGTGTTTTAGAAAAGCTGAAATTGGTACCCAACTTTCTGTAATTACTTTAGTTACTCTGTTGTTATGGTCACATTTCATATCCCAGCAAAGTTATATATATATCTTTCATTATTTTTGGAAAGGACAAGCATTATAAATTTGTTCACCAGAATTTTGGTTTTCTCACTAGGTTAAATGAAACAGCATTTTACCCCAGCTAGGATGCTTTACTTTACAAATAGATTAAACAAAACTGCAATTCCCTTAATTAAGAATATTCTACAAGAGGAATGCATGATTTATTCAAAGTAGTTCGCTTTATCAAATAAAATATGTTGGAAGTAGAGATCAGTAACGGGTAAAAGTAGATGCTGGCTAAGGAGACAGACACAAAGAAAGAAGAGAAGCGTACCCTTGTTTGTGGGACTGATTGTGATGGAGTGCAAAACAGGAAGAAACAATAGGAGCAATGGAGGTTTTCAGTGTTGTGTCAAATGCAGTAACACAAAGAACCACAAAAAATATTTAAATCTATTAACTTTATTTTAAGATATCTTAAAAAGTCATAAGAAAAAAATGAGAATAAGCCTAAGAAGACACTGAAAATACTGTAATCATATTAGAAGACATGCAAGATGATTATAATAACAATGTATATCTGCACACTAGTATTTTGAGATATAAACTATGGTATATAAAATGAAATTTATCCTTGAGCTAACTGTGTTAGTTAACCTAACATACCTTTTTCCTAGTGGAATACTTGTCTTTTTCTACTGAATAGGGAATTGGTTATGACTGTTATAATCAAGATACTTAATGAGATCTTTCCTTTCTTATCCATGTCATGGACTGAGATTTTTGTTTGAGCATATATGTTTCCAACAAATGGTTAAAATATTTTTTTATGAATATACACTATGAATAGAGTATTGTAATTTATTGTTTTAATAACCTAGTTACAAAATATTGTTTATGCTTCTACAGTGCTCTACTTCTGTGGATTTGAACGTCCATGGACAGAAGTCATGTGTCACCCCAATCAAGCTTATAGCTAAGTTCTAAAATTTTGTTATCTACATAGAATTCTGACTTCAGCTTTTTTTTTTTTTTTTTTAAATCTCAACTCTGAATCACAGTATAAAACCACGGTGGCATTCTAATCCACAGACAGAATTAAACTCCACTCTTTCTTACAGTTGTGCGTAGTCCAAAGTTACTGAATAGGTTATTTCACCTTGCAAAAGCAAGTTAGGTTTGCCCAGCCATTGACCACCGTGGAAAGGTGGACTTTCAGGGTACTAACATGACTGTCACCTGGTACTTGAACTTCAGTTTCATTTATGAAACTCATGATCTTTCACAATACTAGCATCACTGAGATAGTGGATTTTCCATGGCATTTTTGCGTTGCAGTGTCCAGTCCAAGACACAACTCAGGAACACAAAAGGGTCATGTTGCAGTTAGGCTCACTAGCATAAACTAGATGGTGTTCTTTGTGGGGCAGAAGTGGGAGTCTGAGACAGGAAAGGAACTGGGGACTGTGCTGGAGGGAAGCATCCTGGATCCCTGGGCTTGCTTTTCCTCCTAGGTCTGTGCAGGAACAGACTGCTCTTGAAAGGGCTGTTCACCTTTCCAGCCAGCCATGACTGACAATATGTAACATTTTCTATTCCCTATGTACTTTATTCACTGTACTTTTATCTTTATTGAATGTCATCCTCTATTTCTGTCAATTACTTTCATGAAGTTCTTCCTCAATTCTTTATGCTTTCTTTTTGTTGCAGTACTAGTATGTTTCTCTGACCAATATGCACTGCCTTCTCTCCATTCATTGCATTACCTATGAGTGTATTGAACAGAATGGATTGTAGCAGAGACCTTTGTGGAATTCCAGAGGTGACATCTGTCTAATGTGAAGAGTGCCTTTTAATTTTTATAGTTTGCTTCATCTCTTTCCTACTTTTGAAAGGTCAGTGTAGACATTTTCTCTCCTGTGTATGCCTATATATAAAACAAATACTCATTTTTATAAGTACTCATGTTCTAAGAGTTTGGGTTCATCTGAGGCTTGGCCAGAGCTCTGCAAACATCTGACTCTTGGAAACTGGTTCTAGAGATAACACAGTGCACTTGGACTGGCTCAGATTTCCACAGCATTTTACTACCTCTTCTCCATCTAAATATTTTACTCTTACTTCTGACAAGACAGCAGCTATAATCTTATAAGCCCTGTATTTGTTCCTCCCAAATGAACTGTCTCTTAGTCACTTGGCAAAGGAAAATAACTGTTTTGCTGCGTTTCATTACGTATACATAAATATCTTATACAAATCTATCTCCATGGAGATTGTAGTTCTACATAGCATCTGCATATTTGGTTTGCATTCTTATTCCTGCTTTTCTCCAGAACAGTGGTGTCTCCAAAATCCTGCGTATTGCAGACTCCTTGCAACAAAGGTGGTGTCTTGAATGAATGTTCTTCTCTCAATGGTAAATTGTGGCCACCTTCAGGTTCCTCCCAATGTTTTCATCATCCCTTGAATAAACAGATATACCCACAGTCCCAGGATATGCCAATGTTCTCTGCTATTGTTTCTAATTTTGTATTTATTTAGTTTTTGGAAGACTTGTATTGATAGAAGCTATTTGTCTTAAAGAGCGTAGGATTTCTTTGTTTGACACGTAACTTCTTTGTTAGGTTGCATCAAGAGAACATGGATCAGTTTTAATGATGGAAGTTTCAATTAGTGCTGCTGAGTTTTAGTTTCAAGTTTTTGACAGAGCTGCTGAACTTAATTATGGATCAGCAGAGGGGAAGGAAGGCTTCAAAATCTGCTTGAACAGCACATGAACTAGTAGTGAACTACATTGCATCTTCATTCAATAAATGTCCATTTCAGTCTGGTTTTGCAGTCAAGTGTGAAGAAGAAACATCATCTGTAATTAATAAGTTTTTTAAAAATCCATATGAATACACGCCAACACAAGGAATGAAAGAGGGTGAAAAAATAGTTGGAAGCAAGAAATAAGAATTGCTTCAGAATAATGGTGAAGACTCAGACAACCAGCCTGTGGGGTGGACAGAAGCCTCCAACACAAAGCTTTGGGGGACAGATCTGAGCTAAAGGTATTTTTAGAACCATGCTATATTCCACAGAGATAAAAATATATTATCATATAGGTTATTCCAGTGTGTCAGTTAATATGTAAGTCGTTTCCTCCATGTATGTGTGCATTTCCCCAGCCAAGACTGTGAATATTTGAAGGTCATTGAAAAAAAAAAATACAAAAAATCTGTCCGTGTTCACAGGGGCATGTTTTATATTTCTATTACACCTATATCCAAAGTATGAGAGGCACAGTGGAAGTGAGTAGTAGGAAGGAGAAGAATTGAGACACCGAGACTATCATCTCCATGAGAAAAAATCACAAGTGGGAGAAGACAACATCCACAACCAAAGCAGCTGAAGTACTGATCAAGAACTTTTCATGGACTGTATCCCTGCTTATTTTAGAATTATAAACTATTACTTATGCTTTCTTAATTTTATCTGGTTATGCTGATATTTGTTGGGCCTAAAAGTCAAGCATATGGCTTTGTATCAATATTTAACTTCCTGATACTCTGTTCAATGCAGTAAATATTATTCCAATTCTAAATTAATGCTACTTTGGTAAGAATAAAATCAGTTAAATTTGAGTGGGCACTTATTTAGACATGGATTTTTCTGGAAGACAGTCAGCAAAATATGGCTTCATAGGAGTTTAACAGAAACCTGAGAAAAGTTATATATGAGTAGAGGCTATATCTCTAACTAGCTAAGACTACAGCTCTGCATGCGTCCTTTTCCCTCCTTTGTGTTTGCTTCTCTTTTCTAAGTTTACTAACAAACTACATGGAAAGCAGGGTATAAGCTCAATTCAGGCACTGAATTTATCATATCACTCAATAACTTAACACACTTACTGGCATGACATTGGTATCATGTGGCTTGCAGACGGAATTCCCATTTGATGGCTCTACCCTCAGCAGACAGGCTAAGCACAGCCTTCCTGCTCCAGAGAACAAGGAGAAAAGCCGGTGTCAGTCTTGCCATGCCATGTGGCTTTCTCCCATTGTATTTACTAGTACAGATGCAATCTTTATACCCTCTATCTCTGAGATGTCTTATGTGCTAAAGGTGTTTACTCTCTCTGTAGTCCTCTGGGGAAGAGGAAGAAATGTGTTATCTGCACCCCAGCACCTGGGAGGGAAGCCCAGAACTGCTGAGTAGTAGCAAAATTGGGGATTTTCATGTAATTTTCTGATTCGATAATTGGTTTTGACTAGTAAAATCAGAATTTGATTTCACAATGACAAGTCAGATTTGGAAATTTATTAAAAAGTGGAAATGAGGCAGAGGTCTTTCATATACCTGCAGATTAACACTCATACTCAACTTCTGAATCTAGTGCAGACAATGATCATCATACTTACATATTATTTTGAAAACCTGGATTCAAATAATTTTGAATAATTTCAAAAACCAAAAATTTAGTTGCTGCTCTCCCATGTTCCAAGTGGGCCTCTGAGATGCCACAGGATTGGTGGAAAGGGAGATGTTGCTACTCTATCAGTCCCTATTATCAATGATTTTATCCAAACAACACAATTTGTATTAAAAATTCCAGCTTCTCAGAATTGTCAATTTCTGATTAAAAAAAAGAATTGTTGCAAAAATATTGGTCAGTTTTCTTAATTACATCCACAGTGATTTCAATTTTATGACTTTCTATTGACTTAAATGTTGTGCTAAATGAACTCGCCCTTTATAAAAACTCAAGTGAGCCAGCAAAGAAGTACTTGATTGGGCTTGAAAAGTGATTTTTCTTTTTTTTCAAACTAAGAGTGTCCAAAACTGAGCTACTTGGAGAGTAATTTTTTATAAACTGTTGTCTAAAATGCATCCCAAGAAGTTGCAGTTATCTTGCTTCTACTTGGTTGTTCAGTATTTTTATGATACATACATATTACACTGCCACAGCATAGTATGAATCCTGGTCTCCTCAGAGGAGGACACAAACTCAGTGTATTGGGTCTCAGTATTTTTTGCATGACTTCATTAGTAACACATTTTTTGAGGTCACATTTTATCAGCTAGCTCAACAAGAATGCCAGTGACTTTCACCTTGTTCCAGCTCCCTGTAAACATAATAATTGCCAAAATTATACTGTCTTTTATTTACTTAACAAGCAGTATTTTGAAAATAAATAGTCTGGCCATGAGCAAGCATAAATGTTAGCAGGAGTAGTCATGTCTTCCATGCTTTCAAGCATAGCTTCTGGCATTTTAAAACCTGAGTGAGGAAAAAGTGGTATGAGTAAGAGATGCCACAGCCTGTTTTCTTTCTTGAACTTTCCCTGTAAGTGTCCTGTTGTCATTATTCTGGTCATAACTCCACCCATGGGTAGTGCTGATGCTGTTATCCATCTTTCTAATTTTTTCAAAATATATTAGACAGTAGGGTTTCCAGTGGCCTATTTTTCTTGCCATTTCTCTGATCCTTTTCTACCAGGGATGAGCTGTAGAGGAAAATTTTCTAAGGAGTCAGTATAGGGGCTTACTGACAAGTGGACATTCGTATTTTTAACATCATTTCTCTGGAAACATGTGTCATCACTTTCCTCTTTTATTCCGCTTAGGTCTTGGTCTTCCACACTCATTTGCATTTCATGCTTCCCAACATCTGACTTAATGCTTTTAGCTCATGCCTTCTCTGTAAGTTAAGTCAGTGGGTGCTTTCTGGATGATTTCAAGAGACTTATGTTGGGTGTCTATCTAACCTAATAAATGCTTTGGGATAGAGTTTTTAGCACTACTATGCAGAAGCTTTCCAGACAGGTATGAGACAATGGAAGTCCTCTAATTCTAAAGCAATATTTATTTTTCTTTAATAGGCAATATGACATCTTGCTTTAATAAAAGATTAAATACAGTTATTATTTTTTAAGTACCATTCTAATTTTAGGAGGTGTTAATTTAGTGAGTTAGACTGTCATAATCCAGGGAACAGGCAGAGTTCTCCCTGACAGAGTTCTAAACAATTATACCTTCAAAATGTCTAAAAGTTATCATATGCAGGTTTCCCATTTCCCTCTATCTTATTGAGCATATATTAGGAATTCCTAGCATAAACTATTGAAATTATTCAGCCAGTTCATGCAGTGTTGTTTTTAAAATGAAAAATGCTATGATCTTTTAATGTCTTCAATGTTATAATATGTACTAAATTAGCAGAACCCTGATGCTCTGATAATTTACACCACAATGTGCTATTTAAAACTGGAAGCCCAGCAGGAGATTTTATTTTTATTAATTTAGTATAATTTTAAACATTACAAAAATAGTTGGCTCACAGCTTCCCTGCTGAGCCCTAGATTGTTACCACCGCCTGTGTAATACTTTATCAGGAGAGTAACATCACTATAAATACTGCATAGTTGATTCTGGTTTCAACACAGAATACAAAGGATGTGGAAGACTGAAGAAGAGACAAAGAAGAAACAAAAGTGGTTCTGTTCCACACTTTGTCTGTCTTTTTTCACTTGATTGGGTTTTGGCGTCAATATTTATGGTGTTTATTTTTTTTGTTTGTTTTTGTTTGTTTGTTTTGAGTTTTTTCGTTCTTTTTTGTTTTGTTTTGTTTTTTTGTTTTTTTTTGTTTTTTTTTTTTTGTTTTGTATTTGTTTGGTTTTGTGTTTGTTTGTTTGTGGGTTTTTTTGCTTGCTTTTAAATCTTTTTTCCTTACAGGTTTTTCTTTAAGGGGAGTTTTGAATTTGTAGTCAAAGCCATAAAGCTGAGACTCTACATTGTAGTTAACTTCAAATGTGTCACACAGTGATGTTACAGGAAAACAAGTTTCACTCTACCTCCCTTGCCTATTGCCCTGCCATTCCTATGGACTGAACAATACTGAAATGTTACTGCTCAAGTCTAACATGCAGTATAATAGCAATCTCCCATGAATTGAAGCTTTGCAGTTTTATGTACAGATCTGGCTCACATCTGCCCACCTTTATATGTATTTGGTGAGCTTACATTTGCTTGGGAAAAAAAAAAAGGCAGCAGACTTAACACAGCCAATCTCTTATCGGCACCAAAAATAGCAATGGAGTCAGGTAGGCATAATAGGTTTTGGTTCTTTTGTAAGGCTTTTCAAGCTTTTGAATGAGCTACCTTAAGCAGCTCTTGCCAGGAGTGCCACTTCCAAGAGGAACCTCTGTTCCTTCAACAATGGAAGGGTCTTGGCACTGAACCAGTATTTGCTATGCAAAAGACGTAGGTTTGGGTATCACAGTTCACCAATCATAATGGAAAGCTAGGATGAACTGCTGGAGGGCAGAACAGACTATGACTGAAAGCTATTTAAAGTAAAAAGAGGTGAGATTCTAAATTTAAACTTATTGTGAAAGTCTTCATTGTCTGTATTATTTATGTTTATTGACTGATCAATATTACACTTTGTATTACAAAAAGTTACAGAGTGATTTAATTTATTAATTTTTTGCTGGCTACCTCTATCTTCTAGAATTCAGGTATAATTATTAAAATAAAATCCAAAAACTGAACAAAACTCGACTCTAAAAATTAGGATTTACCACATGACTCTCTTGAGGTGAAGAATATTTAGCTGGTGGGCAACTGATTTTCTTGTAGAACTCCTGTAGTTTTCACACTAAAAAATTAGTGATTTCACAGATCCATAGTAGAAATGTGATTAGCATGTATGTCCCCTTTTTGCATTTGGAGAGGAGACCATACATTCAAAATATATTGGTCCTTGGATGTTAAATGTCGTATAGATAGCAACTGAGAGACACATAGGCAATTCAGTTGTGCCTCAAACAGGAGCTGCATGTTGACCTTTCTGGGGCATAGAAAGCAGGCAACCTTCCTTCTTGATGACCCATCAATTAACCCTAATTGAATCAATAGTATTTTTCTTCTCAAACTTCAAATAAAACTTCTTCTCAACAACCCTCAGTCGATAGGAGTGGGGTGGACAAAAGCTTATTAATTAACTATGATAATCATTTTCACGAGTGAAACATTTGTTGCTAAAAATTTGTAGTGTAGCCCTGGTGCCATGATGCTTACACCTATGCACACACATGTAAGAAATAACAATTCATTTGCAACTCTCTTCTTTTTTTCACAACTGCCAGGAGAATGTGAATGAAATAAGTAATTCCAAGGATATTGAAAGAAATGAGGCATGAAATAAAAGCCTTCCTGTACTACCTGCTGATCCTCGTGAATGTAAGGCAAGTTGCTTATTTAAAGAGAAACATTCAGGCTATTAAGTAAGGCACTATGACAGTGAGGAGTGAGTCCTTTGTTTGAGACACTCTCCTGAGCTGATGACATCAATGTCTTCAGAACTATCACTGAGTTCATCATGACAATACCTGCAAGATGTCTCACATACTATTCTTGTTCTCAACAGTGTCAGAGGACTTAAAAACAAGATTTGACATTATTTAAGAAATATTTTTTTTTTTTAAATGTCTCACAAACTGGATGTATGTAATCCCAGTGTTAAAAATAATGATGTATTGGGCAACTCCCTGCTCAATATTATTAGTCATACTAAGTAAATTAATCAAGTAGGTCAATCTAAGCAGTGTTCTAGTTGTTTCATGAACAAAAGCTTGTACTGAACCATGTCCTGTAAACACAAAGCGGAATTTTGCTATTTAACATTGGAATTTCCTTTCACCTGGTGGAAAAATATTGCCAAAAGTATTTTTTTGGTTGACTCAGTCAGCTGGCATGACAAGGTGACTTAGAAAAACACTGCCACAGATTGGTAGGGGGAGCAGTCTGGGGTTAGGAGGATTTGGAGGTCTTGCTCTGAGGACATCGCAACTGTCCTATAGGCTAGCAACTATCCTGAAAGGAAGATTGACGTATTTGTGTCATTGTTGTCTTTCATTAAACTACAATAAGAAAGGCAATACTGCAATATTGATTTGACCAACGTGATTAAATTCAAGTTTAATATTGTCTTAGCACTAAACCAGAAATCTTCATCCTATTTGTCCAAATAGGGCAAGTCCTATATATTTCAGCAATAGGATCTGACATTGCAGAATTAGTTCAAGGTACATAGCAAATGAGCTCCTAAGAATACTGTACATCTCTACAGTTTTGAAATTAAATGTATTGTCTGGGACAAACACTAGATTGTAACTCTCCAAGGCAAGCTACACAATATTATCATATGGAGTGTCTATATAAGGTAGTTTAAAGAATCATGATGATGTTGTTCATAAATTATATTTTCAGTAACCAATACATAAATTATGTATTAAATTAAAGGTACATAGATTTTGATCAATTCACATTTGCTTTAAGTGCAGCTTGCCTAAGACCATAGGCATTGCAAAAATAATCTAGATATAATAAAAACTGCTTGAACCTTTTTCATCGTTTCTTAGTAAGGCACATACAGGCTTTTATTAAATTATTTTCCAAATGTTATTTTGTAAAGAAATTTAATAAAATTTACTACTCTGCAATCCATTGAGCACTTCCTAATTTAATTTTCATATTCTGCATTTCCTGGGATTTACAATTAAAATTGTGATGAGCCAGACATTCAAACTCTTACATGTGTGAGATTTTATTATTTTTATTAGCTGAACAATATCAAAAGGATTTTGGTTTTATAAAATATTTTTAAAAAATAAGTACAAATAAGTGGGGCCTTTTATACATGGATTTTGAAGTTTTTACTAAGTTTGAAAAGCATTTCTCCATTTCTTACTTCTTTAACCCCTCAACTGTTTGGCAAAGTTGACTGTTTATGCCAATGCCAGATACAGTTAATAGAAAATAATAGTTCTGAGATTTTATACTCTCCAACACTGATCAAATAAAATTAAAAAAATCCTATTCTCCAGAACAGACCCTTTCATTAAAATTCTTGCAGATTTATTTACATAAAACTTGTCATGTATGTAACCAAGAATGAGCCATTGTGTTTGAGAGTTAACCCATTTTGCTACCATTTTATTATGCAGAGTTCTTGGAAATCACTACAGATAATGATATTTATTTCTTTTGTAGCAGTAATGCTTTGTATTTTGCATTTAGGACATGTCTTGAGCCTTACAGAATATTGCAAAGTTTGCATCAATTATTTCATTCGTTTTCTAAAAGACTAGGTGTTGTTGCACCATTAGCCCAGAAAAAGAAGCACTCTAAACAGATCTTAAAGGTACCTGGTCAGCTGTGCATTCTTATGATGTAATAATTTTTCCTATTCCAAGTATGGTAAGGATCTTTTAACTAGTCTCTGAGCTGAGTCCTTGTAAAGTAAAATCAACTGATACAAAAATGCTTGTGTTTACTCAGTGATTCAGTCAAAATCTACCACTCAGGCATCCCAGCAGCAACTTGCAATTTATGTTCAAGCCTTCACCCTTTTCATATACAGAGACCTCAGCTCAAAATTTTTCAGTGCTTTAAACTGAGGTTCTTTTCTATAGTTAGAAAGTAGTTTCTCTTTAGGTTTATATTGGAACCAATAACATACCCAATTTATAGGAAGACATACTTAAGGATTGAGAGCCTTGTATAATATCCACTATAAGGGGAAAAAAAAAAAAAAGGAAAACTAAAACACCAGTTTTTTTCAGTGTCACTAGGAAAGCATCATAAACAATTGCCCCCAAAAGCTATAAAAGCACACAAGGCCATGCAGCGCAGAGATGTAGTCTTAGAGGACTTTGTAGTTTGGCTGCAGTTATGAAATAACAAAAACCAGTTACAAAAACCAGGTCTATTAGTTTTCAGAGTCATAGGTCTGCCTGGTTTCCTCACTCAGCAATGAAAGTCAGTACTCTATCACTGTCTTTCTGTCAGCAGTGCATTGTTTCTGCTGTATTTAATAGGAAAGGAGTGAAAGACAAGTCCCATCCACTCCATGACTGGGATGGGGAATGTTTGGTTGCAAGGGGATACAGCTGGTACTCTTTGATGCAGAGCCTTGCTCATGGTAGGCTGGATTTGACTGTATAATGGAAAATGGTGTCAGAATTAATAACATATATGTGCACATCATGTTATCTCCACTGCACTGTTTTTAGACTTTCCAGCCCAATTTCATGGTCTGTTATGACATTCAAGTTTGTTGAAAAAAAAGCCAACTAGAATCTCAAGCAATAAAAGCATACACAAGTTTGGTCCTAAGAAAGCATGTTATAATTTCAGCTTCAATTCTTAGCAATGTTATTGACAGCAAAAAAAAAACCAAAAAACTAAATTATTTTTAAGAATTATCTTTGATTGGAACCTAAATTTTGTCTAAATTTACAGAGATGATTTCAATATAAAGGGTTTCCAAGAAAGAGAAGAAACTGCATCATATTTGTGCTATATTTCATCACTGAATAGACTTTGGGCCTTTTCCAACAGACATACTTACAGCACCTAACAAGAAGATGCAAATATATGATGGAGAAACACAGACCCAGGAAAGCAAAATTACCACTAGCAAGTGGTTTGTATTACCAGCACAAGAAATTTTTTGCCCATCTCTAATCATTGTCTCAACCACAGTAGTTTAGAAGAAGGATAGAGGACAAATGTATCTAATACTGTCCAAGTTTCTGAGAGCTTTGCATATGACTCAAAAAAAAAATCTGAATAACAGCAGCATTATCTGTTGGTGAAGTGATGGTCTTTAGTATCTCTCTCAACTTTCTATAAGCCTGCTCATTCATATATATTCTCAAATAGTTATACTGCTGTGCAATTAAAATGAAATGCTAATTGCTATTTAAAGAAAAAAAAAAGACTGTGCTTGCAGAATATAACTCAGTTCTGATATATTTCACAATACATTTATTCAGTGAAGAAAAGCATTTTTCTAGCCAGCAAAATAAATTTTCCAGTCTCCAAATGGACATTTTATCCTCTTCTGGCCTAATCTCCTGGTGGCATCATGAATTTCACAGACAGCTTTGTTAATCAGCAGAGTACTCCAGAAGAGATCTTGCCTGGCTAAAAGTAGTTAGTATTTCACTTTAAATATCCATGTTCCAAGTTCCTGAAATATAAATTTGAAGCTAATATTCCTACAGTATCATTGTATTTACAGTGCGTGAGGAGCTAAGGTAGGATTAATTAGTTCAGAGAAATAACAGGTAGTTCAGACAACTTACATGGTCTGTATTAGTTTTTCTTGAAAAGAAAAAAAAGTTACCTATGTGTTATTCTTTTTGCATCTCAATATTCCTATGCCTTTGCTGTCACTTTTCTCAAGGTTTTTTTTGAAATTTCCAATAGTCTTATGACAGATTGAGAAATCAGGTGGCAGTGATCTGCAAAATAGAAAATATTCTGAAATTTGTGTTTCCATTTATTGCTGACTTTAACATTTTCTTTGTTTTGTTTTGTTTCTCTGATTTATTAGTGAATGCTGGTATTTATTTTGGTCTTCTATTTGATATGAGCATTGACATTAAACAATTCTAAGAGAAAATGTTCAAGTGAAAAGGAGGGAAAAATGTTACTATTTGAGAACATAAAGATAAAATTATTACACATGCTCACATAAAATGAAGGTTTATGTTACTCTGTCTCTGAAAAGTTCAGTACTTCTGTAACTATCACAGAGGGTAAGAAAGAAAGCTTGTTAATTGCCTAGAGAACAAAAGTAATCTCAGATATTCTGGAAGTCTTCATTGACATCTGTTTCACACAGTAGAATAATCTTGTGTGACATGGTTTAAGGTGTACAGATTGGCTTGTCTTCAAAAGTAAGTAGAAATTATAGGCAAACAGAAGTTTGTAAATTACTTTTTAGTTAAAAATAAAATAAATTAGGAATGTATTCTCAGTTAAAATTTTAACAACTAATGATGATATCATGCTAGCACTTAAGAAGCTTATGTTTCATCTTCTACTACTTCGCATTTTTTTATTTTCCCAATGGTGGATGAAAATTAAGGAAATATGCAAGTTTTATCTTTAAAAAAAATTGGTTTTCAAAACTTTGTATCTATCTGTTAACACATTAAACAATATTCTATTTCTGTTGTCAACATTACTGGGTTTATTTTTACCAATACATCATAGCTATGTACTAATAAGAACAAACTGCACATTGAAATCTGTGAATTACACAGTCACCAACAATATTTATTTTGCAGGGGATTTTGTTGTTCTTTTTGTTTTCTGTGAGACTGGAATAAAGAATGAACAGTTTGGTTTACAATCTAATTTGAGGGAAATGAGAAGTGATGAAATGTCATGAAAAGGAAAAAAAAACCAACAAACACAAAACAAAACAAAACAAGACAACCTGAAATAAAACAGAACTATTTCACAACACAAATAAAATAACTTCTCTGTAACTCACAAACAACACTAATGTCCATTGCCTATTATTCACTTATTTCTAAATAAGTGACATTATGTCTGTGCTTGCAGTCAAGCATGTCGCTATCGCAGCAGTGTGGACACCTGATGCTTCTTTCCCTGTAATTCCTTCACTGTGCAGCCTTATAAAAGGGATCCTGATTCTTTTGTCTGCCTCACATCAACAAACACTGCCACAAAATGGGAGATGAATTTTCTGGGCAGAAACCTCAAGGACCAGCCTATTCATACTGAAAAAAATGGTGTAACTCTCAAAAGAGAAAGGGCTAGAGCTGGCTCCTGTCCCCTGGCCTGTGATCTTTTCCTGCGGCACCACCAGTGCCTTTCCAGGCAGGCGGAGAGAAAGGGCAGTTGGGCTTTAAATGTGCTCCAAGGAGAATGCAAATATTATCAGGGAAGGGAAAACTTGGTTGAAGCTCACACTTCTCCAGGCAGATTGCTCAGCCCTGTCAGGATTCAGTTGAAGAAATAAAACCCCTGACAAACTCTCTCTGCATCATATGAAGTAAGACACAAATCTAATACTTATAACTGCAGAAACACCATTCAAAAAAAAAAAAAAAAAAAGGCATCAAACAGCAACATCCAAAGCTTCATGAACACAGTTTACAATGTCAATAGCACACTACTGCAATTGCAGATAACACCTATATCAAAAAGGGAAAACATATTCCTTTTTATACATTGAGGTTGCAGGTACGTGCTGGTTAAATTGGTTCTGTTTGCATGGATTTCCAAGCTGTCAATTAGCCTCAGAAATCATAGTATTTGGTAATAGGAAAGGGACAGAAATACTTACTGTGTTTTTTAAGCAGGGCTTTAAAAAAATGTTTGCATTTGAAACTCCCCTAAATATATTTGTAGTATTCTCCTCATTTTCATCTTCTTTGATCTCTAAAAGTGTACATGTAATTTAATCCACATAAATCTATTCCAAAGTTCTGTTCTTTTCAGATCAGTAGTAATACTTTTATTTACTTCATTAGTAATTATTTTACCCTCAAAAAGATACTCATTCTACATTTCACCAAATCAACTTGTGGAGTGAATTTCTAAGTTTGTTTCTGATCCCCCATTAATTTTTTGAGCAATAGTTTCATAATAACTGTACTTTCATAGATGAAAGAAAATACTTAAATGCATTAGTCTTTAATACAGACCTTATTGTCTGTCCAATGGAAACTGAGGTCCTACCCTACAAGATATCTAAAACTTACACTTGCTGTGTTTTGGGGTGAGATTTTTTAGCCTAAGTCTATTCTGTTTTGGTTTGGGGGTTTTGTTTGTTTGGTTGGTTTGGGTTTGGTTTTTTTTAAACCCCGAAAAATAGAGATCTGTGTATCAGATGAATTGTACGTACTTGTTTCTTTTGGCAGCTTGTATTTGTTTTTCTTTTACTAAGTAAATGCATTAAAAATTTTCTATCAAAAGTTTTTATTGGTGGAAACCAAAAACATGGACATTTTCTGTGTGTTATGACTAGACTTTGGAACTGTCTTTTGAGAAGTATATGTAATGCAATACTTACTTTTACTTTGTGATATTAATTTGTGGAGAATAATTTTGTATGGTGTTTTCTTCTAAAACAAAGTCCTGTCGATAACACTTTTACTTAAAAACAGTAATAACAAGCCCCTGTGTCTCAGTCAAATTGATTTTTCTGATGAGAACCTTTGAGAAAGTTGTTATTATTTCTTAATCCATCATGCATCCACTATATGAGAATAAACCATTCAATGCTAGAGTTTCAGTTTATTGTATTTCTCTTTTCCATGACACTATATTTTGTTCGTTCCCCACCAAAGAATAACCAGTCAATCAAAATTTATTAGCTAGCATTGACCTATTTGGATCTAGTTAGAAACTGTGGTCTCTTACCTTGGCCATTTAGTGAAATTTTCTATCTATCTGACCAGAAATACTGTTATGTTTGAGTATTTGCATCTGCTTTAGCGTTCCTCTAAATTTAAGGGCTTAAGAATAAGTTTTGGACTTCCTGTACTGCTATTAAAGGAGAATGAGGGTCCTGTTTAATTTATTAAAGTCAATGGACTTGCATTATTATTGGAACAACAGTATTTTATATAAAAGCCTAGGAAGGATGTTCATTTATAAGGTAACTTTTCCCAGAATTTAAATTGGTGGTAACAGATAATGGACAGTTAAATGTGGTGTTAGTCACCACTTAACATCATGAGCTATGGTTGAAGTAGATGAACACCTTTGAATGTGCTGTTAAATGATCACTGGAATAGATGATGGAAGAAACACATATTCTGCCTGGACTCTACAGATACCAATATATATCTAAGTTTTACATCTGGTTTAAAATAATAAGGCAATTCTACAAGTGGAGGATTAACAAATTATTTGACTTGACTCAATGTCTTAAAAATCAAAAACAGGAAAAACTGAAAAATATCTGGCCTATCCATGAAAAAACTGAATAATCCTGGTATTTTCCTTTACTCGTAACACTGATTTAGTGATTTAAAATCTTCTCTGTTTTCAAGTTAAGCTTAATTTTAGAAATAACTAAGAACATGTAAATAGCTTTTCACAAAGAGACTACATGGATGAACTATAAATACAGTATGTTATAAATATGTTCACTCTTGTAATTAGAGGTCTGTAGCTGAAAACTATTAAATCTTGTCATTAATTGAAATACTCTGTCTATGAGTATGATAGGGTCTATTTCTGGCTTTCTCCCCCTTCTGATGATACTAGAAATACACATCAGAAGATGCAAAACTTAACTGTCTAGATATTTTGTTCAACAGTTCAATGAAGGCCTTAAAATATGATTATATGTATCAAAACCACCATGATTAGTTATGTTCCTCCAACCTTTTTAATTAAATAGCTTACATTAAGAGTGTAGAATAAGATAGCATAGGGCAGCTTGCTTTGCCATTATTTGCAACTATTATTATCTAAATGAACAATGTCAAAGTCATTATGCTTTGACAAAATTGTTACTAGAACATCCTGGACAGTCTTTGAATTAAAGCTCAGTGAAATCAGAAGGAAGGTCCTTAACACTGAATGTTTTCCAAAAGAGCTATTGAATTTTCCCATGGAGCACAGTTCCCTCCAGAGACGTTGTATCTTGTTGTCTAAATGCAAATAATTCTGAAATAGGATCACATTTACTGAAATTGCCCTAATCTTATCCATAAATTATATAATCTTGTCTTAATCTGTTGTATGATTTATTAAATTCATTCTTCGATGACTGTCATTAGCTCAGCTTAAACTCACATATCTGATAAAAACTGCCTTTTATGTTCTTGCAGTGCTGCGTTTCCTTTCTTAAAAAAAAAAAAAAGTGAGAAAAAATAGTACTGTTATGCAAGAAAAATATTTCTGAAAGTAATCAAAACTTTGGATGTTCCTCTCACACAAATAGGGTAATTCTTAACCCATAAAGACCTTTAAGTTATATGATAAGTACCTCAAGTCAAGAATGAGTTTTAGCCTCAAAAAAGAATTATATTAAAAGTTACCTATTGAAATTACAGAAGAATGGGAAAGATAAAAGTACAATAGTTTTAATTCTAAAATAGCCCCTAAAATGACAATGGGCACATTAATTACATCTCAAAAACAAATTGCTTTGAGCAGAGTACCTTGCAATTTTAGCTGTCTTATGTGTTTACAAATCTTCAGTTGGATATCTTTGTTCCAAATACTACATCTTTGTTTTATTATTAGGATTTATAATTCAATTCATGTTTATGAATATTTGTAATAAAGGAGCCTAGGAGAATGTCCCACTGAACAGTCTCACAGCTCTAACTTCTACCCTTTTTTGGCCATAACCACATAACAAGCAGAACTCCTACTTGAAACATATCAGCTGCTAAATCTGACACCATCATTGTCACTACCTACCAAAAAAACTTCCTAAGAAAAATATTGTTCTCACAACAGGTCTATATAACATTCACCTACATGCAAATGAACCAAATTACTGTACAAAGTCTCTTTTTCTTAACATTATTCAGAAGAAAAATATCTTTCCCTTTAGCTAGATAAATGCACACACTGTAAATTTATAATACTATATAATGCAATATTAAGCATAACAGAAAGACACACACACAACATGCAATAATGGAAGAGTATTGACCTTTCAAGAAAGAACAGCAAGGGGCTTTGAGCAATGCCTCCACTCCCTGTTCCTGGCAAGGGCTCTCATAGAGGAATTCAGCTCACAGCAGGGTGTAAGTCAACATCTTGAACCAGAATAGCAAGGTCCACCCTGTCAGTCTACAGACTGGTCATTCCAGTGATCTGTGCAATGGAGCAGCCATATAATCTTAACATTCCGAAAAATATCACAATAAATAAGCATGACCCTACAATCAAAATGTGAACTGAGTTCTGTAAAGTTTTGCTTTTTGTTTGGTTTATGCTATTAAGTTTTTGCCCCTAATTATTTTTCCTATAATATCTCTTTAGCATGGGGCTGCTTCACAGGAAGTGTGACATCTTGGTTTACTCCAGACTTCAGCCCTTTGCCTGCACCAGAGAGACCAAGCAAAGTGTAACAATTTTATCATTATCTTTGATTCCTGTCCTAACCAAATGAGACTTCTGAACCTATCTTAAACCACTGCCTATTTTTTAACTTGCTATTTTCTGGTGAATATCCTAAAACACTTGTAAAGCTGTTGATTCTCTGGTGGTTTTCAGTTTATCATAAGTCTTCTTGCTAACAGGATGACTCACTCTTTCTGTAGACCTCAAATCACCTCGCCTCACACAGATATTGTGGCAGCAGTGTCCAAGGTAGCTACACTTAGAATATAACAGTCTTTTCTAATTATTTCTAAAAGTGTTGCAACTGAATGCTACCTAGCTTATGCAGTAAGAAAGACAATAAATACTAGAATCAGATTTTCAATCCAAATACAATGTATCATTTTAGATACTTCTGTGACTGTCCTGATATATTTTTTATATATATATATTCTTAAATAAAGTGATTCAGTAACCCCCTGACTGATGTGAAGGCAGAGGGGTTTAACACTTTCTTTGCCTCTGTCTTCAACATGGATGGTGGACCAAGGGGGTCTCAGTGCTCTGAGCTGGAGGGTCATGACTGTGAGAATGATCAGCTCTCAGTCAACCCTGAAATTCTGCAGAATCTGCTACTCAAGCTGGATCCCTACAAATATATGGGGTTTGATGGGATTAATCCCAGAATCCTCAAAGAGCTGGCTGATGTCATCACAAAACCTCTCTTGCTGACTGTTGAGCAGTCTCGGGACTCTGGAGAGGTCTCATCTGACTGGCAGCCAGAAGGGCCAACCTTGTCCTGAGTGGCATCAGGCAAAGCATCGTCAGCTGGTGAAGGGAGAGGATTGTCCTGCTCTGCTCTGCACTTGGGCAGCCTCACCTTGAATATTGTGTGCAGTTTAGGGCACCACAATATAAGATATTAAGCTACTGGAGAGCATCCAAAGGAGGGCAAAGAAGATGGTGAAGGGCCTCAAGGGGAAGCCATAAAAGGTCTTCTCAGCCTGGAAAAGAGGATCAGTGGGGACACCGCATGGTAGCTACAACTTTCTTGTGAGGGAAAGGAGAGGGGCAGGCTCTACTGGTCTCTACTCTGTAGTGACCAGTGACAGGACCTGAGGGAATGGCCTGAAGTTGTGTGAGAGGGTGTTTAGGTTGACTATCAGAAAAAGGTTCTTCATCCCACAGGGTGGTTGGGCACTGGAACAGGCTCCCCAGGGAAGTGGTCACACAAACTTGACAGGGTTCAAGAAGTGGTGAGACAATACTCTCAGGCACATAGGGGATTCTAGGGGATGGTCCTGCGCTGGACTAAGGGTTGGACTCAGTGATCCTTGTGGGTCTCTTCCAACTAAGCAGATTCTGTGATTTTGTGATTCTGTGATTTTTTTTTTTGTATGAATGTATAGGAGTTTATGAAGAAAGCAACATATAAATAATATTACAGCCTGACTACAGAATTCATTTGCACTAATTTTATGGTTTTATACCTGTGACAAGACATAATGTAGAGTGAAGGAATATTGCTCTGCTCCAGCAATCTCCAGTTGCTGGTTAATTTTAAAAAACAGTTAATGAAGGTTCATAAACCAAATGAAAAATAACTTTGGAAAAGAAAGAAAAAGGGTTTTTCTGTGTTTTGTTTTATGTGTATGCTGGAATTGAGGAAACTTTTTTAAATGTCCTGAAATAACCATAAGAGAAGGTTTCAAAGTTTTTCTGGCAATGGCTCAGAAATGTGAAACTACTGTCATCTTGACATTTGCCACTGATAAACATGCTGTGCACATTAAATAAAAAATAGTTATAAAAGTGCACCATGTGACAGGATAGTCTTTGCTGAATGGGCTGGCCTATAATGAAAAAGTCAATCCTCCTTTTTTTTTAACTGAAAAAAAAAAAATATAGCAGCAATAATATGGGCAAAAGCCTCAATAAAATCTGTCAGAATTGATTTCTAGTGACACATAATGTCTGGCAATCTAAAGCTTTATTTTGCCAACTGTTTAATCTGTACTACAAGGAAAAGTGTTCCATATGCATAACTTCCTGTTTCAGTGATGATCCTGTGTAAAGATTTGTTCCAACAGCATTTATTTAATGACCTTTATAAAGAATTTTCTCATTCTTTTGTGAGTTAAACTAGGGAATAATAAAATTAAAGTGCACAATGAGAGAAAAAAATCTCCATTACCCACAACTTTTTGTTCAAAAATAGAATTACTTCTTAGACAGCGTTAATGAGGAAGTCTGGGAATATAGGCATTCCAATGTTAGACAAAATAATAAACCAATAACCATTATTTACACTCTCATAATGTCATATCAAACATTTTTTGTCACATAATATCTATGCAGAAAACTCACATGCACTGCAGTATCCACTGCTGTCCCCTTTATTCTACTGATTTAAATATCTTTTTGCTTCTCCCTACTCAACAGGAAGTACAAAGTCATTGTTATAGCTGAAACATGTCTTGATAGAGCACTATTCAAACCAGCTATACACCATACTTTATATCATATTTTGAATTATTTATTTGTCATGGGAAATAACTGGAGAGGAAGGAGTTAGCTGGGTGTTTGAAAGGAAGGTGGCAAAAAACATTAACATGCACATCCACCTGCACAAAATCAGATGTCAAGTCTTGTTACAAGGGTCAGAGTCAGTGTTGGTGATAGAGCTCTTGATAACACCAGGAGAGCAGAGAAGTTCATAAATCCAGAGAAAGGCTATCACATCTTGTAAAATAGGTACAGGTGAAACAGAGTTCTGATTTCCAATGAGCCCCAGAATACGGCTGCCTAAAACATACATTTAAAACTGACATGTACACAAAACCCTACCATTCAGAAACTTCCATGCGTCCATATAAAGTACTTAGGAAAAGGTTAATCAAGAGTGCTGTATGGCTTAGGGAAATGCATAGAGTGGCTGGCTGATTAGATTAATATTTCCAGTAACAAAATTCTTTTCTGAAGATCCATAATGTCTGAGTTCTCAATTTTCTGGTCTTTTCTGCTTATGTGTGTATTTAAAACAATGGCCAATAAAATTTCAGCCAAGAACCACACTGTTCATTCCTTTCAGGTTTATTTTAAACCTATTGCACTTAGGTTCCAGCTGAATCAATTTTTCATGAATATCTACCCTAGTAGATTACACCTCAAGCCAGTTCATATCCCCTGAGAATTGAGGGGAGAAAAAAAAAAAAAAGAAAAAAAAAAAAAAAAGGAAAAAAGAGAGAAAAAAAAAAGGGGAAAAAAGAGAGATATTTCTCAAGTAACACCTCAGGAAAAAGAAACAGGGTTTTTAATTGTTTTGTGTGCTTCATAATTGAAGGCAGGCACCTTCTTGAGGCACTCACTGCCAGGAGGAGTGTGACTCCACTTGGCCCTGCCTAATTAATCCTGTGATACAAACCTTCTGGCTTCAATTTTCACATTTCTGTCTCTTTTTAGAAGTGATAATAAAACTAAAATTTTATGTTGGTTACTGTATGACTATAACAGTGCCAGTAGAACACAAATAAACCCATATGGATGAAAGAGACCTTGTCTTCCCATCCCCGGCTTTTCTGTTTTGTGATATGAACAGGCACATGCTTTGTGCTAACAAGAAAAGGTAGAGAAAGATTCAGTAGCAGGAAGTATAGGTCAACTGACTCTTGTGATAGTTTGCTCTGCTCAGATGACTCACTGAAGCATATGTCTTATTTGTTTATTGACAAGATCTCAAAATAGAAGTACACACTATGGAAGCTCAGTTGAGCTGGCTACAAATTACAAAACTGCACAACAGCTCTTAATAAAAGACAAATTGTGCAGATTACCTTTAAAAAGCAGTGAAGGCTGTTTGTGCCGATACCTACAGTCTTAGCTTACATACTGTGACCTGTGCATACTCCCTTACCAGCGCCTAATGAAAGCAATAGACTATCTTTATTTTTCATAGAATGCAAGGACCCCACTATTATTATTATTGTTATTATTATTATTATTATTATTACTAGCATTATAAGGCAAGTATTTAATTCTAGGACACTGAGAAATTGTTTTTACAAACATATAGACACATATGTGGCAGTTATAAAATGCAGTAAGACAAATTCTGCTTTTAGTAAATTGCACTCTTTTCATTGCATTATACAGAAAGTGGACCTAGACTTGACTACATTAAAGTGGGAAGTCCTTATCTACCTCAGTGGACTAGAGAAATATTCTTCAAAGAGAGCTGCTACTTTTATTTGGAAACACATTCTTGGCTGCATTCAGTTTATCCTACTCCTAGGATCCAACAATGCAGTTCTGTTCATCCAAATTCCTTTATACACTTGAGAACAGTAGGATTGTACCATAGATTTGATATCTTTTGTTAAGAGATGTGCTTGAAGAAAAGGAAGAGAAAGAAGAATTATCTTAATTTTGCTACTATGTTCTCATTTCCTTGCCTTGTAAAATGACATATGTCTCTAGGGATAACATTTTTAAACAAGTCATATATTTTAGGGTAACAAAATACCTCAGTTTTGTGATGCTGTGCAAGCTGTCTGCCACACTGAAGTTGGGAGGATTGGTGCTATTGGAAAATTAGGATAATTTTGCTGCCAAACTCTAACAAATTTCAACTGAGCATCTGCAAACTACTTTTTTTTTTCCTGGCTTCACACTGGAATACATTGGGACAAAAATCCTCTGTGGGTGACAAAAAATCAAGTCCTTTGTAATTCCTCAGAAATTTCAAGTGTCTTTTCCAAGACAGTTTGATGTTAGTTTTTCCTATCTGAATGCTCTGAACAATTCACCACTGTTTCTGTAAACCCTCATTTTGAAAAAAGGCATTACTATTGCAGCTGAAATTTCACCCACAAACAGAACACCAAAAACTGAAAGCTCATTTGAAACACTTGTAAGCAAATACAAAAAGAAACCTATAGCACCAAGAAGAAAGCACATGTGAAAGAGATGGATAGATAGAGATAGATAGATAGATAGATAGATAGATAGATAGATAGATAGATAGATAGATAGATAGATAGATAGATAGATAGATAGATAGATAGATAGATAGATAGATAGATAGCTAGCTTTCTATTTAGGAGGGTGAGATGATGGGGAGAATCCTGTTTCAGTAAAATTATGTACAAAAGGAGATGGGAAATGTTCTTACTGCAGTAATACAG
>VXAU01005164.1:0-15714 GCA_013399695.1 Formicarius rufipectus | reverse complement strand
TGCGATGGTATGGGGGGTGGTGGGGGGGGGGGGGGGGGGAATAGGTGTTCATTGATTTTTCTCATGTATCTTCTACTTCTAGAGACTCCAGATGATTTAACCTCTTTTTAAAAAATTACTCTGAAGCCAATGTACAATGTTCTATCAAATTATCATGAAGTTTTGTACATAACTGGCTGTATGTAACAGACAAAACAGGTCACCTGTCCTGAGCTCTAGTTTTGTAGTAGAAATGCCTCTTTTTAATTGCTAGTAATTCTATCTAAAAATGCACATCCCATTTGATTGTCTTGGACTTGGACTCTTGAAGCAGCTCTAAAAAAGTGCCAGTTTTGTTTCTGGTGTGCAGCAGCACATGCAGGAAGTAGGGGAGTTGGCAGGATTAGGGAGTTCCTGGAGATGGCAGGATTAGGCCAAAACAGTCTTCTTAGTGGAGACTGATGCTCAGTCTCCAAGGATGCCTTCCACAGTCTTTTCAAAAATAATGCAAATATTTTGTAGGTAGTGTCCCACAAATAACTGCACAGGGAAGAGGGTTAAGCCTGGTTCACTGCAGTGTCTGGTCTCCAACACTTTGTCTAAATTGTTTTGTTGGAAAACCAGGGATTTCTTTTTAAATCAAAAATGGTGTCCTTCTATCTCCACCTCCTATGAAGAATTGTACTATTTCTAGACAAATTACTTCTGTTTTATTTTTAAAATATTTTCCAAGCAATTCCATTTCCATGCTCTCTAGTTACACAAGGTTGTGGGATTTTATCTGGCCATGGTTAGCAGCATATTTGTTACCATAAGTCCATGGAATAAATTTTCAGTCTTCAAAAAGTATATCAGCCATGTCCTCTCTTGGCTATCAGTAAGTCCTGCTGTGGGTAGCCCCTGAAGTGTCACACTAGGGGTTAAAGATAAGAAAACAGTAGCTTTGCAGCCACTGCTGGGAAGCCCAGCAAACCAGAAGCAGCAGTAAATGTGAGGGAATCAAGTCCTCTTGAAAGAAAAATCCTATTGGTGCAAGTTCTATCCGTTGAAGACTAACAACATCTTCAGTAATGTTCACATGAATTTTTGAGAGGAAGAGGCTAAAGAATGATAAAGTGCATTCAGCTTTTTCATTGTGTATTTTGAAGCCATCATGTTTAACTTGGATTGTATGATATATTTGAACTATTCCTACTACGACTCTTTGAATGACTGGATTCTATGTAAAAACATATTTCGTTAGGGCTCATGTTCCATTTGAATTGCAGGTTTAACAGTCTCACAAAATCTTTCCTTTTATGCCATTTAGTAGTATGTCAAATAGGGATGGGAGGGGGAAGAAACAGACTGTCACAAAGTAAAAATAAGAAATACAAAACGGTGACAAGACTACAATAAATGCTTTCCATGTGAGTAGTTATTTTTTACATAGTTTTCCTTTTTAGTTAATGTAATTTAAATAACTCTTTCAGAGACTATGATATATATACAATTGAATGTCTGTCAAAACTGTTATTGTTTCAGTAAACAATTAAAGAAGCTATGTTATTTCATATTAATAAAATCAAATCTGGAAAACATTCTGTAGAAAAATTGAACTCAAATAAACGTAAAATACAAGATACATATTGTAACTTATAGGAAAACATATTACAAAAATACTGTAAGCAGTCTAGGATAATATATATAATGCATCTGAGAAATCAGAGCAGAGATTTAACTTCAGTGTAATCTAATTACATTAAAATATGAAATCATACCTATTTTCTCAGCCCTGTTGATGTTGCTATGTGGTGACACAAATGCAGTAAATATGATTATAATGAAACCATTTACAGTTCTGGCCAGGTTGAATCTATGTAGATTATAAAGCATTGCAGGGATCCACAGATGTGTTACAAATTATGGTCCAAATTGTGACCCAGTTTGCATGGCTATGCAGGATAGGAGGGAGAATAAAAGAACAAAACATTCCTTTATTGCTAATACCCAGGGGAGCTGTAAGGGGTGAATAAAAAGAATAATCACAATAGGGAACCTTACACTGAGTGACCTAGTTGTACCAGTGTGTAAGAACTCCGTCACTGAAAGGGAGAATCATTGTGTCTTTGAGCCACAATTTGCCTCTTGGTTTACTTTAAGACAATGCAGAATTATGCTTGGCTTTGTTCATGGCTCAAGACAGTAAAAACTCTGCAGTAATTATTTCTATGAAAAGTCACTGATTCCTATGTGCAGTACTGATATTTCTTTGAATGACTAAGTTAATACCAGCGTGTTATTCTTCATAATTAAGCATGATTCTTTTGGTTGTATGGTGTCTTCAATAATTAAGCCCAATACATAAATTTAATTCTCTTCCATGTAGCAGTCAGAGACTGGATCCATTTCCTGCCATGTCTTTCTCTTTTATTGCCAACAGTTCCTGTTTCAGCAGAGGCTTAGCTTTTTAGATTAAAAAATTACTTCCATCACATCAAAATATTATGCAGATACCTCAAACCAAAATGCAGACTTCTGAGTACACTATGTATCAAATTACGTATAGAGAATACTACTGAAGCAATTAACAAAAAATAAAATTATTAGTTGTTATTGGTGTTGTTGAGATATATAATACAGTCCTTTTTTAAAACTAAAGTTTGGTCCCTGAGAGTCAAAAATGGTGATGAAGTGATCTAGTGATACATTTTTCTCATATCTGGGTTCTCTGTGTTCTTCTGTCAATATTTTCCTTCCCTCAGGGAGGGAGGACAGCAGTCTCTGAATACATGCAGAGCTTCAGTCTTACAACACCCAATGAAAAATATCTGTCAATAATATTGAAATTCTTAAGTTATATTAGGAGCGCTTTCTTTTTGGACTGTGAAAGGTCTCTTGGTTGGGCTGGTGTCTGCCTTTGTTTCAGCTGTCCTCTAAAGAGCATGGATGTCTCTTAGGAGTTTCTGGAAGTTACTAGTGGTGAGACCCACCAATTTTCATTGTGTTTAACTCACCGTATAACAATATACAGAAAGTTTAAAAAATCATCCTGAAATTAAATTACAAAAACACAATTTCTTAATATTTTTCCAACATCCTCCACCCACTGTGTTAATTTATTTTACATAATCAATAATGTCATCAAGTCTGAGCACTAATGTTTTTCATTTGGACTCCCACTAATGACAGCATTTAAATCTGCTCTGGAATCAGTGGGATTTTACATGCCTCAGTCTTGGTGGAAACAACATGCTAGAATGTATCTGGACTGATGCTCAAGAAGGCTTTCTCATATGATATTCTTCTACCATGGTTGTTACAATGGTTGCTCCAAACCTGTTGCGACTTCTAAATGAACCGAAAGGCAAAGTATAATAATAAATAATAATGTAATGACTTTCTGAAAATCACAGCATTTCTTAGGTAATACACTAAGTCATTCAAAGCAGAAAATACCTGATCTGCATCCAAACTTTTGCTGTGTTTCTGAATTTCTGGTTAGAAGACATAATATATTAATACCCTGCAACTTGCACTATGCTCACTTTAAAATTTATATGAAGTAGATTGCTACATTATGGTAATGTACTAAATTACCTAAAGCAAAGTAATACAATGATTAACTGACCATAAACATTGGTTTATGGTCAGTTTATAAAGTATTACAAAGATTAACATTATGCATTTTCATATCAGAAGAAAATTGCAGGATGAAATATCTTTGGATTGGCTTGATGCTATTAAGAATAATAAAATAGTGGTATAACTCACAAGAGTCTCAAGTTACAGCTTACAACTGAACTTCATTTTAAATCATCTTTGAAAACAACAGAGATATTCATCGTTTTAGAAAAATGCCCAAAGCTTTCCAAGCACAGAATAATGGTTTCCAGTATATGTTTTCTAATATATAATGTAGTACCTTTTATTCCCCCTCTCTTTTTTATTCAGCATATCATGTCAGATTCTGACCTGACATAGCTGCTCTGATATCAGAAGCATTTTGCCACCTTAGCCAAGACAAATAGGAATCTCTTTTTATCAGATTATAATATTTGCCCTAAAAAGCTAGACACAAAAAAAATTCAATGCTTTTTAAGTTAAATTAATTTAATCAGGCAAAGGTAAAAATGCTGTTCACCTGTTGTTGCAGGGTTTCATCTGGTCTGTCTGTGAGTTTAAGCCTAGCAGACCTCTGGGTTGTGGCAGACAACATGCTGACCATGAATCAGCCGAGCCCCTTGCAGTGAGGAAAGCTCAGATGGCTGCAGTAACCAGAGCATGGCCAGCAGCTCCAGGAAAGTGATTATCCCCCACTGCTCAGTCCTAGTCCAATTTTGTCCATGGTCCAGTTTTGGGATTACTAATGCAAAGGAGATACTTAGAAACTGCAGAGAGTTCAGAGCAGGGAAACCATGACTTGGAGGGGCCGGAATACTTGACATGCAAGTAAAACCTGAGGAATCTGGGTCTGAGGGCTGCAAGGGTATTTGTCTGCCTCAAGGGGAGTTATAGAAAATGCAGACAGATGTTTCACATGGGTGCATAGTGAAAGGAAAGAAGCCACAGTCACAATTTACAGAAGGAAAATTAAGATTGGACTTAAGGAAAAAAACAATGCACAAAGAGAATGAATAAGCCCTGGAACAGGTTGTCCAAAAAGCTGTGGGAAACTATCCTTGGAGATTTTTCAAAACTTGGTTGGAAAAGTCCCTGGTTGACATGATCCATTTTGAGATTAGCCCTGATCCAAGCAGAAGGCTGGACCAGATGGCCTCCAAAATCTCCCTATAACCTAAATTTTCAGATGATCCTATGATTCTACTTCTGTGTTCGCTCAGCCTTAAAAAATGCAGCTGGCAAATACTGTATTAAGATTTTGATATTCTAAAGGTTAAAACAAAAAAGTAATATTCATATTACTTCAATGTAATAAAATTTAACTTGTAGACAACCTTTTGAAATTCAGAAAATTTACATTAAAATCTTCTTTCTTCCTTTTCAGGAACTTCAGAATTCTGCTATGCTCGGATGAAGTCAGAGAACCTTTTCAGATTTTTCTTTTCAATTATGAGGTCTAGAAATACAGTCAATTTTTAAATAAAAGCTAAGTACTATAGGATAAGAGACTCTCAGAAGAGAATCAGTTACCACAATTCACATGATACATCTCAAAGAACTAGAAAATGAAATTTCTTATCTATTTATAGCTTTTTTTCACTCACCTTCATCTTTCTTTTACAGATTAAAGACTGCCAAATTATGGAGTCTGCTTGATGTTTAATTATCTTTTCTGTTGTGTATCATGGTATTTAACTAACTTTGTAATACATGCATTTGATACTCTATATAGAAGTTTCACTTATTTGTTATTAGCAAGTTGCTTAAAATTCTACATACACATTAGAGACATTATGATTATGACTTGGTTTAGATTGAAATGCACTTTCCTCATGTTTTTGAGATGTTGCTTTCAGTTTTGAAAATGAAAGAAGCACTTTGGTCAATTATAAACCCAAGAAATTAATATAATAACATTGTCTCCACCTACATTGTGAATATAGGGATTTTCTCTGGCATTAATTTTACAGAAGTATAATAAAAGTTAAAAAAAAAGCTTGGAGTATAGATATATGAAAAGATGGGAGTAAGGAAACACCTGACAGTGTAGTGGAAGCAATGACATTACAGTCCTGAGAAATTATGAATACATAAGCTTCTGGCCTACAGCTGAAATAAATTCACAGTAAGGATCAAAAATATTTTCTTTCCATGTGATTCTTCCTATGTAGAGGGAAACAGGATTCTACACTGACTAAACAAGGCTTCATAATGTTTATCTGATTCCTACCAAAAGGGGCAACATTTCAAGCCATGCATTTGATGTAACCATTTGTTAATATTTTAGACATTTATAAGCCCAGTAATAGAAGGTGTAAAGTAGTCACAGTTTTACTTAGACATAACTTGTTGTGTAATAGTCCCTAATTATTTGTGGCATTTGAAGTTACTAAAGCACCTACTGATAATTTCTTAACCTGTAATTGTAGCATAAAGTTTGTCCAGTCAGAAGAACTGTTTTTTCCTGCCTGTTTGACTTTGACCCAATAAGAAGTAAATCTAAATGATTCCATGATTTCGGAGTTTAAGGAAATGAACTGTAGGATTCCTAAAAGGTACCAGGTGGAGTATGCACTCATCTTTGAGCATTGCAGTGCACAGAGTCAAGCTTTTTGACTCAGGATAAATGAGGGCCCCAGAACCGTACAAAGTAGTGATTATTGCAAAGTAGAAGTAATCCCACTTAAGTTTGCCATCTAAAACATCTTGTGTGCTGGGTGGACTGATTGTAATCCAACTGTGAGGTGGCATGCAGACAGCGGTTCACCTCATCCTAACTGAGGTGTCTAATATCACTCTTTAAGGTGGCTCACTCCTGATGTAAATCCCTCTCCTAGTTCTGTCAGTGATAAACAAGCCAGGTGACTGACTCAGACTGAAATAAGCCTGTGAAAAACCAGTTAACTTTAATCCAGATCAGTTCCCTGATGTAACCCACAGTAACATGCAGCCACATGAAAGAGAGCTGCACATATCAAAAAGCTGAAAACAAATCAGGACTGTCTCAAAGTTACAAGTTTGGGTGGTTTCAATGTTTTCTGAAGTTTTTGCCTAAAATAATTAAGACAAAGGTCTCTCTGTAAGTGCGTATTTTCTTCCATTACTATCTATGAAAATATTCATATAGTAAAGCTTACACTGATGTCTAAGGGCTACAGTGCTAAAATTTGGTGTAAAGAACCTAAAGAACCTAAAGACACTCTGAATACTGGAAAATTTCTCATTGACTGAAATGTTGAGGGAAAAATTATGGTTTTGTTCACCCCGTGTAAATTAATGACAGAGAAATCTTGAAGATGCTGCACTTACTGCTACATGATTCCTAAACATCAAAATATTATACTGTATTTATATACACATTTGAAAATATCATATGCATTATTTATTCATTATGGAATAACATATGAACAGCATCACCTGGCAACAACTAAAAAAATAATGAAGTTAAACAATCCAGTATACAGCCTTTGCCTGCTAGCGTCGTTTTGGCTAGCAGCACCCTTCACTCCTTCCACTCACACTGGTACTTTCAGGAAGGAATGGAAGATGTTCTTGGCCACTGGGGCATTTCATTATTCCTACCTAAACTTCTTTGTCCAACAATGGTTTGCCCAAGAGACACTTGGAATGCTCATTCATCAGTGAAAGTAATATTATTATCCAGCTCTTCTCAAGAGGTCTCTACTTTTCAGACCATTCCCATCAAACACTCTACCTTGATAAGTAATCATTAAAATATTTGCCAATAATGTTTCTGATCTAATTTGGCTCATTGTATATTTCATACTGGATGACTAAATTACGCAGAAATTTTGTGCCTAAAATACTTAAGCCAAAAACTGTACACAGTACAAGTACAGAAACAAGACAGCAGAAAGTGAAGACCATAATCCACAGAGAATATGAGGTAAGAAGACTGGTTTTAAGGCACAAGAACAATGAAAAAGATGACAAATCAGCACAGCAGACATACTTTTGTGTACACACCAAAAGTGGCAAGAAGTGGAATTACTAAAGATGGGGATTTAGAAATCAGTATCTCAATTTATAGTTGTCAGAAGAGAAACTGAGAAGGAATATTCTGAGGAAGGTTCTGCCTGAGAGAGAATAAAAAAGGCAACAAGGAGAGACTTCCATCCATCAGTGTCTCTGTCCTAATACATGATGGTAGATGTTACCAGTGGTGAGTGCAGAGTGTTAGCAGGTGATGGGGGAGTTATTGGCTTTCAGGTTAGAAATTATAAAACCTTATTACTATCCTGCCTATTTTCCCATCAATTTAGACTACATTTCTTTGTTCATCATCTAGGCAAAATTTACCCCACTTCCATCTGCCTCATCTACAGGCATGAGTGGGTGTCTGAAGAGCAACACTCATCACATTTCATTTCAGTGGAGTGGGACAGATTCCCACGGTAGTCAAAAAAGTTAGGCACACATATCGCTCTGGCATCACAGAAATAAATCCAGGAATAGCAAAATTTTCAGGCTCTGGAAGGGATTCAAACTTAAATTATTTTAACAGTTGATAAGATGTATATCTGAGGCCCTTGAGTACAGTGGAGTTACTGTGAAGTTTTAAATTTCAGCCTCCTGGATATTTCCCATGCATTATCTAAAATAAATATAAGCAGAAAGGGATTTTATTGCAAAAATAGATGTCATCATAGATTTTTGAGGACTATTGCCTGTAAAATTGTTCTTTAAAAGGAAAAAGATGGAACCAAGATTTTTATTCAAATAAAATAATGCGTTATACATGTCTAACCTACACATGGCAATGTGTTGCCTCTTATTATACTTTCATGAACATGGACTCGTGATTTCTCTCTGCAGATCTCTAGCTTTAAGGCAAGTTCATAATTTATTTGTTTAGATTAGTTAACATTGCTGTGTAGTTGCAGTATACACTCAAGTGCTGGAGAACTTTGATAAAACTGAAAAAAAAAATTGTTCTAAGCTTTATTTCTGTCTTAGACTTAAATGGTGCCATGTCACCATCTCTGAAAAATGTTTGGCAGTAAGATGAGTCATGCATACAGGCTCATTCTCTAGGGGACACCAGAAGCTTGTTAGTTATCCCCAACAACACTTAACTGTTTTTAATACCAAAAGTATATGCTTTAGTCACAGGTTGCTACTTCTGCAAGCACTGCATACTGAAATCTGATTTGCTCCCATAGGGAATATTGCCTTAACAAAAGTGGGTTCATAACTGGTAAATACTTTATGCTTTGCTTGGTGGCATTTCACGTTAACCTGTTAAGATCCAAGTTTCACATGTTTTCTCAGTGATTAGGAAAAAAAATCTAAGCTCTTCTTAAATTGAAAGGGAATCCAAGTAATGATGTTTTAATCACTTAAATGGAGATAGGATAATACAAAGAGTGCCTACATTTATCTTAAGATTTTCACAGGTATTGCCTCGGTTTGAGATTATTATATGCTATTTTGTATTTTATGTGTTGCATTAGACAAAATGCTTGCAAGTAGAATGTGGCACAATCATCCATGGTATAAACTGGTACAACTAGACTGAGGACACTTCATAGCCTGTGTGAGTTTTGCCTGGAAATCTTTCAATACATAACAGTAACATATACAGGTTTCTGAACAACATCAGGTTAATGACTAATTTTTAATTTTCTTTTTCTTTTTTTTTTTTTTTCCCTGGGTTTTTCTCATCTACGGTTTTGCCTAACCAAGTCTTAAACTCCAGTCTCCTCTCCCTTCCCAGGAAAAGAACAGGACTATGACCAGTCTTGAGATCTACACTACTGTACTAAATGTCAATGAGTTTTAAAGGCAAGAGAAGACCATAGGCAGATACATGGAGACAAGATGACTACATATCTCATCTTTCCTTAACACCACACACATAGAAATTGATTTGACCCCATACCAACATGGTTTCAAAAAAACTCCAGCAACTTATTTCTTCATCCCCAGGAGCAACTGCTGTACTGAATGTTCTAGATACATGTATCTAAGTATGCAGTCTGTCTTACTTATCTCAAATAAGGGGACAGGACATATAACAAGAAATGTTTGCAAAAGTCACCTGAGTCTAATGAGGTAGCTATATGGCTGGTACAAAAGAAGGGTGCTAGCATTGTTTTTTCTATGTACAATCAATGCAAATGAGGAATACTGACACAGTGGTAACCATAACTCCTATTACCTTCTCTCATTCTGGACATACCTATCTCCTTGGTCATTTTATTCTCTCCCTACTCAAAATCCCTCACTGCTGAATGCTGCAGAGCTGGCTACTGTGTTATCAAGGTCTGGCATTTTCTCATGTTTGTCAGGGCAGTCTGGGCAGTCAGGGCAGACTCCATGATTTTCATATCTTTCTGACAAATATCCATGACTTGGAGCATTTCTGAGTCCTACATGAGAGCCAGTGGACTGGGTGCATGGAGTGAGCCTAATTGCACAAAGTTGAACAAATGTAATTAAAGTTGAGCACTGTTTAGGGAGGTTAATAGAGAGCAGGAGCTCAGCCTAACAAAGGAGACCACTAGCCTGGCTGACTCGAGCTGAAGGGCTGCACATGATTGCACATAGTGGAACAAATTTCATTACAAGCCTTGCGATCAACATTTTTAAAAGCTTAGTAAAATGGGTGAAGTTCACAAGAATGATTTTGTTACTACAAAAACATATCCATGTCAATTGACACTTTTTATGCAATCAGAGTATTTCTGTCTTTTAAACTCCCAGCCCTGCTATGGCATAATTGCCCAGGTTCACTCAAGTGTTTACTGTGTTTGACCAAAGCATCTAATTAGACAGACTGATGACTGCCTCTATTCTTACAGTTTGGGCCTTCAAAAATTGCTTAATGCAGGCCACCAGAAATAGCAGAGGGAGAAAAAAATCCTTTATTTTGGATATACTGAAGGAATTAGTGATGGTTTCAAAAGACAAGTCTGCCATCAAACTTTCCCCATTGATTTTGTGATTAAAGTGGGGGAAGATGAAATTCAAATATCATGTGTGTGTGTGTATGTATGTATAATGTATAAATATATTAATACATATGAATACCTTTATCTCTCTATATAAATGTAAGCTTCTTTGTTAATTACTTTCCTTTTCCAGTGATTTTTACTGAGCTATAGAAGGTTAGGTCAGGTGATGCTAAAGTCTTTTGATTCAGATTCCAACATTTCCATTTCCTTTTTTTTTTTTTTTTTTTTTTTTAGACTTAAGTGTAACAGCCCTGTGATTTTCCTCTTTCAGAGACTGCCTAATCAAGAACATGAAGGTTTATGGAACATGAAGGAATTCAGAATAGCTTATCTTGCACATCATAGTTGGCTTGTCATTACTGACAATGATTTAAAAAAAAAACCTGTAATAAATAAAAGAGATACAAGTCAAACCCCCAAATATTATATTAATGCAGGTTATTTCTTTTGCATTTAAAAGCCCTCCTCCAAGCTTAATTCTGAGAGAGAAGACAATGTATACTGACTTGGTGGTATTTAAGGATGACTGGCAGGGAATACTGTCTCTGAGTATGCTATAGACCTGTATTAAACAGAATGAGTGTAGTCCTCTGAAATTATTTTTATAATCTTTTCACATATAACTTCAATTTTCTTAAGTATGGTAATATGCTACTTTTTACACAACTTTTCATTAAAACAAAATACAATGAAATGTTGTACCTGCTCAAAAGCGCTTATGCAGAAATTTGGTGAAAAGTCTTCAAACAGTTGCAAAGAGCGGAATTTTTAAACTTACATTTGTTTAATAAACCAACATTTCTGGGAGGTATGAACATTTAATTACCCTGTTTTACAGATTAAGAGCTGAGGGACTAACCTTAAGTTAGGCAAGTGACTATTGGCAAGTGACTATCCTGACTAACCATATTAAAATCAATGTCATTAGAATGAAACTACTCACAAACCTGGATAAAAAATTTCACGTTCTCACTCCAAGAGACAAAGTGGTTTGCCCAAGGTCTGTAGTTTGGGACTCAGAAAATCACTTAAGCATGTCCTTAATTTGTATCACATACTGAAGTGTTTTTCTGCAGCAGAAATGGATAGATAATCATCAATAGAGTTTAAATCTAGATGTCCTAAGTACCAAGTCATTTCCTCAATCATAAGACCACCTTGACCATGTGTAATAAAAGTTAATGGGAATTGAGTATGTCTTATAGCTGCATATTTGTTACATTTTCTTTTGTTTTACAAACCTGACTGCAAGGGGGAAAATTATAAAAGTATCTCAGTTTTTAGGAAAAGATACAATGGCCAAAGTACGAAAATAAAACAGACACAAGGTAGGACACAGAAATCCCTAAACATGAGAGAATGAAAAGGTTGCTCTTGTAATTGTACTCTAGCAGTACAATTCATAATCAGGCCTGTCTTCTTTGTTAATACTATGGAGGGTTCCAACAAGAAGCTCATAATACACCAGATATCACCAATTACTTGAAATGTATTCATAATGCCCATCTCGAAACAAACATTTATTTTTGTAGTTCCAGCTATAACATTTTTCAAAATTGCTCTCCTGTAGGCAAAAAGTCTTTGAGTATGGAAGAAGCACAGAAAAATCAATGAAGGATGATTTCATACAACATGCACAGCCTCTGTGAACCAAGAATAAGATACCTCTTCTACAAACAACTGGTTCCATATTGATCAGCCTACATATTCATTTATTATAGACCAATCTGTAAATATAATCTAAAATTAATTCCCCAGGATTGTAACTGGTATGGGATGAGGCACTCTGGGAGAGATAAAGAAGTAAGTAATGTACCAATAGCAACACATGAAGGATAGAACACTGGTGTGAACACCAAATCCTCACAGCTTCTGTCTTAGGAATTCTTAGGGATACACACGTTTGATCTATCAGCATATTAAAATTTATTTGCTTATAATGCTGTGCTTTCTGCAGCTCAGGCTAAAAAATGTTAAGATTTAAAAAGAAATATTTACTTGCTATTTAAGGTGAATGTACTTTGATCAAGATATCCAGAAACATGACACACACTAGAGATTGTTGTCAGGGAATAGCTCTCTACTCTTTGAAAGTGTACTGGAGAAAAAACACAGGCTAAAAAGCAGCTATTGTAATACAAAGATTATTTTGCAAGCATCTGGCTCTGGTAAAGTCAATCTTTGCCATCAAATCTACTATACTGTACAGGGCGGAGTTCCTTCTGCAAAACTGCATGCAAGCAAAGCAACCCTTGGAGCCCTGGCATAACTGCCACATGTCACATGGCAAAGAAATATTGAACTGATAAATATATAATAATAGTAAAACAAAAATACTTTAATTAAGACTCTAATAAAAATACTTAAGAAATACTCAAATAGTAATATTTCTATTCTCAAATTCATTAAACCTCTTATCATTCTTTTATATGTGTATCAGAGATTATGCACTTAAACCTGAGTTTTCTGGGTAGGAAGAATGGCTAGGACATTGGTGAGTTTTGGTGGTTAAGGAAAACTCCCAAGAGCTGCAGACTATAATGGGTCTTTTGTGTGTACCTTAAGCAAGAGGTGACTGACAAATGTTAATGCTGTGTAGTGCATTGACCCTAGCTGGATGCCAGGCACCCACTAAAGACATTCTCTCCCTCACCTCTGGAGCGGACAGAGGAGAGAAAATACAGAGAAGAATTCATAAGTTGAGATAAGAGCTGGGAGAAGTCACTTACAGATGACCATTGCAGGTAAAACAGACTCAAAGTGGGGATATTAATTATTACCCAAAGGATCAGAGCAAAAGAATGAGAAGTAAAATAATCTTAAAAGCATCTCCCTCCCACCCTTTCTTCCTACCAAGTTCTGCCTCCTCCCTCCCAGCTGTGCAGGGAGATAGGAGTGAGTGTTACAGTCAGTTGTTGTTTCTGCTGCTGTCAGAGAGAGGAGTCCTTCCCCCGCTTTCTGTGGGGTCCCTCTGATGAGAGGTAGTCCTCGATGAATCTCTCTGGTGTGAGTCCATTCCACAGGCAACAGTCACAAAACTGCTGCCTCAGGAGTCACCTCTCCATGGGGGTGTGCAGTTCTTCCTGAACAAGTTGTTTCATTGTGGGTCCCCCACAGTCCTACAGACCATATCAGGGAAACCTGCTCCAGCATGGGATCCTCTCTCCATGGGCTGTATGTCCCTACAAGGACCCGGCTCCAACATGGGCCTCCCATGGGGTCGCAGTCTCCTTTGTGCATCCACCTGCTCCAGCATGGGCTCCACCTCAGGCTTCAGGTGGATCTCTTCACCCTGATGGTCCTCATCAGCTGCAGAGGCACAGCTGCTCCACCACGTGTGGTGCCATGGGCTGCAGGAGAACCTCAGCACCAGTACCAGGAGAACCTCCTCCCTCTCCTTCTCTACTGACCTTGGTGTCAGCATTGTTCTCACTGCGCTCTTCCCTGGCTGCAATTTTCACCTGCGCAATAACTTTCTTTCCCATCTTAAATATGTTCTCAACAGAGGTGTTACTGTCGTTCCTAATTGGCTTGGCCTTGGCCAGCAACAGGAAGTCCATCCTGGAGCTGCCTGGCATTGGGTCCACGAGACACAGGGGCAGCTTCTGGCAGCTTCTAACAGAAGCCACCCGCGTAGCTCCCTTGCTACCAAAACCTGGCCACAGAAACTCAGTACACACTGCCATTTTGTACTCACAAAACTGGAGATGAAAAATTTACTGGAATAGAAGAGGCAAAAGGGAAAAACTCATACTGGATTCAGCTCAGCTGTGTATTGCCTTCCCTTAGTATTTAGGAATTTACCCTAGTGGCATAAAGAGTAGCTGACCAGTGACTGACCATGCAGGATTGTTCTGTGAATGGAACTGCTTCAGAAAGTTACAACTGATTCCTGGAAAACTGTTTATTGCTGCATTTGGTATGTCAGATGCAGTCAGGAGTCAGGAATCAGATATATGGCATCATATTTCTTAAAAAAAGTTGGAGGAGGCTCCCACAGTGAAATTGTTTGGCATTGTCCTGTCCTTTCTTATGTTACTCAAGTAAAGCACTGCTTCAGTAACAGACTCCATCCATTTATCCGTTTCCAGCAGAATTTGTGAATGACTTCATCACTCTGTATACTGTATTTACACTGCATGTAAAACCTTCCTTATCATGTAGTCTACTATGAACAACAAATTATCATAACATTTCTAAAAATCTGAAGAGATTCATGCCTGAAAAACATTCTTTCATCCATCCTTTGGGGTTTGAGACACTTGGATAATGTATATGTCTTGGGTACACTCCTTTCTCTAAACGCAGCAGCTGGAATGAATCCGTCTTTGTAGATAAAGTTGATGTTTTAATTTTTTTACCCTGAAGGACAATAATAATGTAACTTTTCAATTTTCATTAACTGTGCCACAGGTTGCTATAGGCTAAGCTCTCAGCTATGAATTAAGTAAAGCAGTGAAACTCTACAGCAGAACATTTCAGCTAAATGCTCTCCTTGGTGTTTTGTGGCAGTGCTAAGCTTGGATGGGACTACAGTAATTATGCCTCTCTCCTGCTGCTCTAATACTAAATTCACCATGAAGGTGTCCTTTTTTCCCCCTTGTTCTCAACCCCATGCCCCCAGGTAGCTAGAATGATCATGTAACTTAACTGAAAATGTAACAGATCAGAATTAATAGATTGAAGAGTAATGGGATGACAACTCAGAAAGAAAAACTAAAGCAGAATATACAGAATAGGAGAGGAAAAATTTCAAACTGTAGTATTAGAATAGTCTCTAGAGACATTGTTACTTTAGTGGCTTAATATGGGTAGCTCAGGTAATAGAAAACACACTGCATATATTAAGGCAAGGCAGACAGTCTTTCCTATTCCAGACTTGAATACTGATGCCTGTGTTGAATTGATTTCTGAGTCTGTCCTTGAATAATACACTAGTCACAAGCTTGGATACACCACCTTTCACAATTTAGCAGATAACACTGTCTTCTAATAAAACTTTATTAGAAGTTAGCATAAACTACCTAATTACTGAAAAGATAGCAAATATTGTCAAATTAGAAACAGCCTTAATACCTATGTTTAAGATACCATCTGATAACTATTGTGTTTGCTCTTTAGGTCAATTGATTTTACAATCATCATCATGGCTAGA
>VXAU01005163.1:61821-94595 GCA_013399695.1 Formicarius rufipectus | reverse complement strand
ACAAGCTTCTCCCCCTTGACAAGACGTGTCCGTGGAGAAGGCACCATAATATAAAAAAGACATTAAGCTATTAGAGACTGTTCAAAGGAGGGCCACGAGGATGATGAATGGTGAAACCACCAGAGGGTTGTTGAGCACTGGAGCACGCTCCCCAAGGAAGGGGTCACAGCACCAAGCTTTTATGTGTTCAGAAAGGGTTTGGACAATGCTCTCAGGCACATGGTGTGATTCTTGGGGTGTCTTGTGCAGGGCTAAGGGTTGGGCTCGGTGATCCTGATGTGTCCCTTCCAGCTCAGTGTTTTCTATGATTGTATTGATGCCTTAGGGCTTTATATAATTATGTATGTATGTATATATTTTTCTATATTTGTAAATTTTGATATAGCTGTATAGATTCTCATATTCAATGTAGCAACTAGCAATTTCTACCTCTGTGCTACATTCCTGAATTTCTGTGTTAAGGTGAAGATAGTGACTAGAATATCTTGCTTGAGATTCATGTACCAGGACTAGAATAATACTACATATTGTAGTGAAAACAAGATAGAAGACCCAGGGACTTCGGAGAAGCTTCAAGGAGAGAATGTGGCATGAAGATGGTGATGGTGAAGATGTAAAGGGTCTTGAGACCCCCGGATCAATTCTAGGGAGGTGTGCCAAGAGGCAGACCTGAGGGTGGCACCAGGGTGGATGGTTCTTGGGTTGGATGTAACCTTTAGTTATGGTAATTAAGTAATGTTATAAAATTAGTACGCACCCCTATGCAGGTTGTGTGTCTATATACTTTGTGAAGCTGAAAAGCTTTTCAGTGATAAACTATACCTTACCAGACTAATATTGCCTCAAAAGTTTTCTTCCTTGATTTTAGGCAACACTATGAAACTAGTGAATAGTAAGTTACCACAAAATGATTGTGTGTTGGATTAACAACAGCATCTTCAGTTTTGCTCATTTATGTTAGCTAAAAATATACTGTGCCTTTGTAAACATGAAAAGAATAGCTCCTGACAGCAAGAATTGAAATCCTTTCTCTCATTTTGACTTCGTTGATTTCTCCAGAGGACACATTAATCAAAGAGATTGGAAAGTAGAGGAATAAGACTGTAGCATCATTAAACCTTAAAACAAAGTGCCTTAAGCCTATCTATTTTTTCTTCAGATAGCAGTACTAATCCATTCACTGAGCTATATTACTGAGTCACACTTCGATTCATTTTCTCAACTGTAAGAAATTTTGGGAAGATATTGTATACTGCAGTGGTAATTCAAGAACTGAAAAACAGGCAAGTGTCTGGTAAAAAAAAACCAAAAAGCAAAACCCAACCAAAACCCCTCTAAGAGACAATAAGGATTTCTCTTGGCATGCTATCTTTTGTCTCTTGTTGGCCAGAAGTCTTTCATTATGGAAAGCACTCTTACATATTCTCTGAGGAAGTATACATCCTTTGAAATCCAGTGGACTGTTTTGTCATAACTGTTTTCTTCTTCTGTTGTGAGTAGAGAACAAAGCAGATACTTGTATCTGCTGCCTGAGTCTGCTACAGCTAATTTTCCAATTTATATAAATAAATAACCTGTCAAAACTAATTACTTCTCTTCAGATTCTAAATCCATTATTTCTCATTTTCATCCCCCACCTCTGTCTTGGTTTAATTATTTTTGCATCAGTTGCCATTTTAAGAGCTGGTTTGGTCTAAAAGAGGATGATTGCATATGTCTTGTTATTTTAACTTAGCTAATTAAGATTACTGCTTTCTGTTCTTGGCATCTGAAGGCAGAAATGGACTGGCTGTTCTTGACTTATGCTCTTGACTTGATGGATAAAGAAACTGTTATGATCCAACATTGCCTACTAAAAATTCCAGCAGAAACACTCAGGCCAGAGTTTGCAAAACTGGTGCATTGACTGTCAAAAATGCTCATAAGAATTAGACTCCCAAATTCCATTTCAGTCCATGGGACTTGTCCTCTATAGTCTCCAGTGCATGAATAGTCTGCAGAAGAGTTGATTCAGGAATGCATCGCCTGGCATTGTTGGTTAACAGTGCAAAATTTAAGCATCAGAAAAGTCAGCGAACTACATAATCTTCAGTATGTCTGGGTCTTTGTGGATTTCATGAAAATATTTGTGATTTAACAGAAGCATCCCAGTCATGACATGATCTTACAATTTTCTTTATACACGTTCCTTCTTTGGGTTCCTTCAGATTAAGGGTTCTGCTTCTGTTCCACAGCATTACTTAATAAACATATATAATCTCAAATACTGTAATCTGCACAGGACTTTTGAGAAGAAAGTTTGTCCAGCAGTTCTGCTGCAAAGGCACTAGCTCTATCCCACACACAAAATCTAATTTTGTCTCACTTTTCTCTGAATAGACTTGACCTCATCCTTACTCTTATGGCAAGCATCTGATGAACTAGCTCTAAGGGGTTTTCTGGTGGTAGAAAGAATATATTATCATCCATGTCAAGTTATTTCTTTCTAAATGAAGCAACTAAATGAGCAGAGAGGGCCAATCTGAATTAAGCATAAACATAATACTTCCAGGTAGATGCAAAGGTAGCAGGTCCACAGTTGCTGTGACTGCAACGGCAGATGAAGTTTACAACTGGACTGTGTGTAGAACAAGTTTCTGTCATCACCATTTAACTGCTTCCCTACTGGAGAGGAAAGGGCCAGTCTTGCATGTGTTATTCCAGATAGTAGGCAGCATTGGTGGTTCAGTGGTAGAATTCTCGCCTGCCACACAGGAGGCCTGGGTTCGATTCCCAGCCAATGCAACACTCGCCTCGGGCAGGATGGGTTCGTCAGCCGCCCAGCAACCATCCCAGGAGAAGGACAACTCTGACTCCAAAACCTACATCCTGAGGACCTCGCTGTCACTGTCCAAGCTTGCTAGGCCCTGGCAGATGAACCTCAGGAGTAAAGGGTGGGGCCAGTTCTGCGCACGCTGTGCCTCACCTAAAAAATCCACTGCGCAGGCTTGAGGGATTCCCCCACTTTGCGTGGGTAAAAACCCTCCCAAATCTTTGTTCGCGAAGTCTAGCCATACAAAAAATTCCAGATAGTGGGAACAACAGTTTCCTACAGATATGTTCCAAAATAAGGTGATGAAGATTACTCTGTTCTGGGTCACAGTTACAGCAGACATTCAGGAAAGTAGGTGATTTCTAAGGTTCTGTCCAACTCAACCCCTTCCATGATTCTCTCCAACTCCCATCTGTCTGCTTTCCTTGCACATTCTTACCCACCTCACTTCTTACTTATCCTACCTCCTTCTTTTCATAGATGTTTCCAGTTTAAGAGAAAAACTTCTTTATGTTAGACTTAATGGTCTTTGTTTTCTAACATAGCACTGAGATATATTTGATTTGGTAATAGTAGATAGAACTATGATTATGTTTTAATTTGCCACACAGTATTCCTTATGTTCTTCTTGTCTCATTTCAAAAAGAACTCTTCCAGTCTCATTTCACTTGACTGTGGTGCCTTTGACCATTTCGACCACAGGACACCTAGGAAGGTGAGGTCTTTTTCAACCACAAGTCAGTTGAAGTTCTGGTGAGAAGACTTCACCTTGACATTTTGATGCTAAGTTACAGTCTTCCTGTTTACATGGCAGAGAAGAAAACAAATTCCATTATGTGCTCTATATACTAAAGTGTTAGCTGTGTTTTTCATCTCAAAGAATCTACTCTTCATGTCTCCCGTGGGAACAATCTAACTGTAACATTTGAACCCCCCATTTCTCAATGCTTTCTGAGAAGTTCCTCAAAATATATATTTATTGTAATGCAGTTTCTTTGAAACATATTAAATAATCCATTTATATTTAGAGGCACTTCTGTAAATACATTTGCTAAGGAGCCTTGGAACATAACTTGTTTTAAACAAAGATTTGTGATACTCTTTTCATACAAATAAATGTAATTTATCTTTCACATATATACTGTAAACAAACACATTAATAACTCTCTCACATACCCTAGTATTTCCCATATGAACAGAAGTGATTTGCTATAGCCTAAGTTAGCCATGAACTTAAAATCATATACATTTAATTTTTTTTCTCCTTAGGCTACATACAGTCACTACTACAGACTATTATTTTCAGCTTTTAATGACCTAGTGTGTCTTGCTGCTTTTAGAAATAATCTTTTAATTTTTTTAATATTACTCCATTTGACCAGCTGAAGAAAAAGTTCCACTTATACTTAGGATTTTCTATTATTTTAATACCTTGACATTGTTAGGGCCACCTTCAATACTTCAATTATAAACCTATTGCTGCAATACTTTGGTTGATAGTACAGCAGTGAAAAAACAAAGATGCATCTTAATGAATTATTTTAAAATAGATATTTTCCATGCATTCTTTAAAAAAATATTGATACTGCACTAAGCTTTTGACAAAACTTGCTGTTTGGTCTTTCATCAGGATTTCATCATGGAAGGATCCACAACAGCAAGGATAATTTTGAGAACCTTGTGACTGAAATTATCTTCATTTTCGTGGCAGTTCTTATGAGCATGCAGTGAGCATTAGTAGTGTCCTTCATTATGAGCTGAAGTGGATTTGTGATTGTGCCAGGAACCCTGGCCCATTAATAGCTTGTTCCAGCAGTGGAATAAACAGGACTGTAGCAAGTCCTTCAGATAGATTGTTTCTCTAGAATGGATACTCATTTTCAGGTTTGTCCTTGCTGATTTTGTTGTCCCTCTCAGTTCACGGCTGCCTTAGCATGGTGGAAGGACTTCTCTTTCTATGTTTTGGGACCGAGAAGACAATGAGCAGAGAAGTAGTCACAAGAATCTGTTCATAACAGCCCAGCAGCTTCCTTAGTACAATGACTATGGCAGCATCAGAAGTAAATTGACAAATAGGAAAAATTCTGAAGGATACTGGAAGCGGAGAGTTCATTCTGCAATGGCTGGCATAATCAAAATACAGAGGGAACAGTGATGAGAAGGAGCTGTTGGCTGATTCTGCTGCAGTATGGTGAAACTCTACTTCTTGAAATTCTAGTGGCTTTGCACATGTGTTTCTAACATAATCACAGTATAGTAGATTGTACTTTAGTTCTCACCATTCATTGAGGCTGGAATTAAGAATGAACTTTAGAATTTGGCCCTTGATTGATAAGATGGTTTGGCTGGGATTTGTATTATGATATCCCTTTGCCAGTCCCAAATGTGCCCAAAATATGTTCCAAGGAGAAATGATCCTACTGTTACCTCATCCTGAAGTGCAGTTCTGCTTTTTTTCCCCTAACCATTCAAAAGTTTGCTTGTGCTTGCTTCAAGGTCTACTCCATAGTTTCCTGAAGTGTGAATTTAAGAACTCATTTACTTCCACTGTGCTTATCCTGATATGTCCTGCATGTAATAGGAGCCTGGTGTCCAAGTAATTCTGAAATAAGCAGAAATGTGCAGTACTTACTTTTTTCCACAGATCTGGAAAATCAGGTATTTCAATACTTATTTATGCATTCCTTGTGCTCTTGTACTGAATTTCAACCATAAGGGTAGATAATGTCCTTATATTTAGGATAAATGTATCATAAATACCCTAAATTTGGATCCTGGAGTTGGTCTCAGTGTCTCACTGTAAGAGTCTGCAAACACATGATCACCATAAAGCTAAGGGCTGCACATCCAGGAAGGATGCAAACTCCATGACAAGATGATCTTTCCCTGTCTTTAAATATTCTTTTGTTAATGCATGATGCATAATTTCAAAGGACTTGTCAGACTTCCCAAGGCCAGGCAAATGCAACACTGAGAATTGTAACAGGTCTCAGATATTCTTACATTTCATGATAGGCACCTGATGTATCTGCAACTTGCCAGCTGTCATGGTCTCATTGCTAGAACCAGAAGAGATCATTAATGACTGTGGATTTATTACTGGACCCCTCAGGCCCATACTATATATTCTACCATCTTTATTGTTCCAGTCAACAACAAAAGCAAATAAAAACTGGCTGAATGAATCCAAGTGAAAAATAGTGCAGTTATGCACTATTTTATCCATATATATTGCATTGTCTCACTTGTGCTGTCCTTGTGCTGAAGAACAGGCACATGTTGCCTTCACTGTCTTTTTTTCAGATTTAGCTTGCAGTAACAAAACTTACTCTAATTTTTATCAGCTCACCAGGCAATAACATAATATCTATTACTTCTGACTCTGCAATGAGGACCACAGGCCAAGGAATTGTTTTTTCCTCTGAATAATTTTTTTTAATGTGACAGCCTAGGAAGGAGAAATGTGAGGCTTTACTGAGGTACGCCTGTGTTAAACAGTTGTACGCACCTGGATACACTTCTGGAAAAGGCCAATTCATCAACAGGTTCCAGTGCATGAAATTTCATACTGAAGTAAGAAAACAAAAAAAATCAGTAATATAAAAACTTGTGATGTTTGTTAATACTTATGATGTTGGCTAGTGTCAAAATGTGGATGTATATTTCAATTCCAGTGGAAAATTAAAAAATGCTGCTGCGTTTTACAATAAATTGAGCGAGTCTTTGGGGCAATTTATCCGAATATGTACCTATGGCAAAATTCATGTTGTTTAAGAGAGGAAAGCAGAGAGAGGAGGTCTGTGGTGGTCTCCCTAGTACAGTGTGTAGGCTGGCATGCTAACAGCATGCTATACAACTAGTACTTGTTTCATTTATGAGGCCAGAGATGGATTTCTTCCCACCAGTGCATATCAGGCTGTGTGAGCTTTGAATGTCACCAGTGTGCATTGTGCCAGATAACCAGTATGTTCCTGAATGATTTTGGCAGTGAATATGCTGCTCCATGTGGTCCCTGCAGTCCCAAGGGGGCTGAGAGGGCGCTCAGTGTACTAACTACAAGGGGAGATAGCTGTGAGGGACAGACTGGATGTTGTGATAATCACTTCTGGATTTTTGTGTGATTTAGGCGCACGATGTCATTGTCAAAGGATCCAAAGGATAGTTCCCCTGCTCTGAAAATATGTGTGCCCAGTTTCCTCCCTGTTTCTTAAAGTCAAATGCAGCAGTCATTAGAGGTAATTACAGTTGCCTTGTGCTCTAGAATCTACCACAGACCTAGTGGCAAAAAGAGAGGAGCATTGAAAACCAGTGTTCATTAGTGATGTTTGCCTCTCTGTGCTAGATATAGGTTGGAGAAGGAGACACATCCTAAATTACAGAGCCAGAATATCTCAGCTAAATCATAAGTAATCAGTGTCAATTGGTCATGAGAAAGAGAACTGTGCTGAACAGCACTGGACCAGTATTTGCAATCCTGGGTCCACAAAGGAGATTTTTAGTTCAAACTGGGAGTGTACACATAAACCCACGAGTAGCTAATCTTCTTGAGTGTCTTTGATATCACCTCATATATGTTAAGGAGGTTCACTGGTCCGGAGCTACTTTCTTGTAGATGTCCATGAAGACTGTTCTTCATTTTTTTCCTCTATGGCCATCTTTTTCTGTTTCTGACGGTTTCCCCCCACCTTCAATGCTTTGAGAGAAAGAAGTGTCATGGTCCTGAGTGCACCACCTGGTCCTTGTTGAAGTTCAGCTGTAGGTGTGCTTGTCTCTGATTGTGTTCTCTGCTGATCCTAATTACTATAATTTTGTGGGTTGACACTACCTTGTCTTTGTCTAATGGCTGTTGGACTCCTGATGCTGGAGTTGGAACCTGTTGCAGTTATCACCCTTGCTCTGTTCACTCTGGGACTGTGTGACTGTGCCCTGCTGCTTGTACTGCTGCACTGTCTGTGGTGTGGTCACCTTCATTGCACAGCACCGCTGCTTTTTTGGATATGCTCTGCTCTTTCTTTGCATCCTCTGAGTGTTAAGATGTGGTTATACATGTGTGTGGAGACCCAAGACTCTCCCCAGAACTGCTGCAGTACCATCACATTACCAGCAACATGAAAAGGGTGAGGTTTCATCTGCACCAGTTAAACCGAACATTTTCCTATCCTGTGCTTATTCCTCAGCTGTGCTCTAAGTCACTATAACAACACAGGTGATTGTCCTTTTCTTGTCACAGTTCTTATTTGCCAGCCTGGAATTAGTCAGATAGTACAAAAGTCTGTTGTTCTGAGTATCAGCTGCTTGCATTTAAGATGAGTTTTCACCCTGCAGCCCTTCAAATAGAGTTCCTGCATAATTTGCTCAATAAATGTCTTGCAGAAAAGGCATTTTTCTTCAGTCTATTTTATGGATAAAGTCCAGTAATTACTGTGAGGGTTTCTTCAACATAGCTGTAAGTAATGCCATTTTTGGTTTCTCTTTAATACTTTGTACCCTTTGCTGTGAGGAAACACCTGTTATTTTTCAGCTTGGTTTTCACTGCTTCATATTCAAGTCATAGTAATTCAAGTAATGGGAAGCAGCCATGAAAAGGTCATAAAGCTAAAACCTGAATTCTGACACTTTTTTTTTTTTTAATTTATTTTTCAAATAGGATGATGTATCTGTTTTTTAATTGCAGATTCACATCAATTGCATCACTTCTCTGTATCCTCTGGTTTCCCATTGTGTTTTACTCAATCATTCCCTCTGCTGTCTTCTTTCAATATGTGCTGGTATATGTAGCAACAATCAGTTCATGCAGTAAAATGCATAATGATTCTGCTAGCCCCAAAGAAGCAGTCAGCTCTTCAAATCTGAGTTTAAGGAATTTCAGACAAATGTGTCACTTTGCCTCAGAGATACTTGAGAGAGCTTTCAAGGCCGTTCTTGAAGAGTGTGGTGAAAAAAAGCAATTGTGAATGTCATAAGGAAGAGGGGTTTGCCTTAGAACAATAGATTCTTTCCTTCCTGTTACTGTGCTGGTTTTATCTAAATTAAGATCCTAATAGGTAATCAGCTTGAAGTGTGTTCAGATTCAAAGCTTCCAGCCTTTGTAAAAGAGAGAAAAATTCCTCCAACTACCCTTTTAATGCAAAAATATAGACTCCAGGTGTCCCAGGGCCAAATATTTTATTTAACATACTGAGACCTATAAAGCCAGAATCTCGCACATTTCTCATTTGATAGGAGCTTTGCCAGAGATTCAGGAACATGAAGTTTGTCCCTTGGCTTATCTTTAATATATATTAGTTTAGGATGTGTGAGAAAGACTAATGGTTTCACAAACCCTGAAGTAGAAGGTTTAATGTCATATAGCGTGTGTTATTTCACTTAACAAATCTACTGATGTTTCTTAATGGTTCCTTAAAACCTGACTGTAAGGAGTAAATGTCTTATCTTCCTCACTGTTATACTGGGTTAAATGAACTCTTCTTTGTGTGATTTACCCACACCTTCAAATGCTAAACAGAATTCAGTGGTGATATATTCAGGTGATGCTATTAGAAATAGGATCACAAAATTCCTTTTCACTTATGTCTCCTACCATAATTTGCAGAGTTACAAAGGTGAAAAGACAAAGTAGTCTGTAAAATTATCTTATTGAGGCAGTTAGTGAGGACTGAAATGTGGTCTCATTAAATTTGTTATAGAGTGCTTCTTTCCATTTTCAGCTTTGAGAAAACAGTCAAGTTTATTAAAAATGGCACTTGTGTGATTTTGCTAAGATTCCTCGCTTTCTTCTTTGTTATCGTAGCATCAACTAGGTTGGAAAAGATCTCTGAGATAATCAAGTCTAACAATTGACCTAATGCCACCTCGTCTAATAGATCATGGCACTAAGTGCCATATCCAGTCTCTTCTTAACTACCTCCAGGGACAGTGACTCCACCACCTCCCTGGGCATCTCATTCCAGTACCCAGTTGCTCTCTCTGTAAAGATCTTCCTAATGTCTAACCTAAACCTCCCTTGACACAACTTTAGACTGTGTCCTCTCATCCTTTCACTGATTGCTTGGGAAAAGAGACCATCTCCACTTTGTTACAACCTCCTTTCATGTGATTGTAGAGAGCCATGAGGTCTCCCCTGAGCCTCCTATTTTACAGGCTGAGCAACTTCAGCTGTTCCTCATAGGACTTATGATCCAATCTCTTCACTGACCCTTCTTTGGACATGCTCCAGCACCTCAGTATCACTCCTAAACTGAGGGACTCAGACCTGGACACAATACTCAAGGTGCAGCCTCACCAGTGTTGAGTACAGGGAAAGAATCATTTCCCTGTCCTGCTGGCCACACTATTCCTGATACAGGCCAGGATGACCCTGGCCCTCTTGGCCACCTGGGCACACTGCTGGCTCATGTTCAGCCTCCTGTAAACAGAACCCCCAGGGCCCTTTCTGCCTGGCTATTCTCCAGCCACTCTGGCCCCAGCCTGTAGTGCTCCATGGGGTTGTTGTGGCCAAAGTGCAGGACCTGGCACTTGCCCTTGTTGAACCTGATACTGTTGGATTTGTCCCATCTGTCAAGGTCCAACTGCAGAGCCCTTCTGCCTTCCAGCAAACTGACACTCCTCCCAACTTGGTGTCATCTGCTAATTTGCTAATGGTGGTCTCAGTCCCCTCATCCAGATCATCAAAGATATCAAACAAGACTGGGCCCAACACTGATCCTTGGAGGACTCAATGCGTTCTTCTACATCACATATCTGCCATATGTGAAATATATTGTGCTCCAGTGAGTTCCCTAGTTTGGAAATGGGATACGACTTTCCTCAGACTCTTAGTTGTGTCTATGAATCCACTTCTGTAACCAAATGTTGCTATATGGCTGCCTTTCAGTGACCTATATGAAAAGGGTGGCTTGGGCCAGAACCACAATGAGTTAGCTCATATCAGTATCACAGCAACCACTAAAATGCCATTTAGCAGAAAGACCAGCTGAGAACCTAATGCCAAACCAAAAGGTCAACTTCTGCTTCACTCGTTATAAGCAAAATGCAAATTGCAATGAAAGGTTGCAGAGCTAACCATGTGGCACTTTGAGGTAAGAGTAGCTGCTGCTGGGGCATATTTCTTTGGCTATACATCAGCCAGGAAATGGTTAAAAACCAGTTTGGATTTGCATGGATTTACTGTCAAATCTAGGTCTGTAAACAGATTTTAACAGCTTCTGAAGCCTTCAACTGCTTAAACTGTGACAAGATGCATTAAATTTGTACTCATGCTTTGGGGATGCTTTAAGGACAGCAACACAGCCTGCTGCTGGATCAAGCCTAGCATGACCAATAGTGTTCTAGTGAGAGGGAGTTTTGTGTTACTGATGCCTGGAAACAAGACAAAGAAGGAGGTTGCTTGTTTCAAGGAGCCTTTTTTTTTTTTTTTTTCCCTCCCCCCAGAGCAGTGATAGATGAGTGTGTGTCATCATATCAGCAACAGGAGTATGTGAGAATTTTACAAATTTGTTAAGTGCTGTAAAGGTGAATTTCTTATTTCCATGGTAAAAGATTATTCCCAATAAGTGACAGTGTTGAATGCTGTTGCCCTTCCCACTTATTTTTATGGCAGCATGTGTTAACTTCCTTGTCCAGTGCAGTAAGAAAACTTTCTCTAATAAGACTTAAACACTACTAAGGGTCATCAAAGGATAACAAATAATATTGAATTGCTAGTAAAAGTATATAAATATGAAAGGGGGAAATTCTTAGAAGATTTTGAAGAATTTTATTCAGTTTTTAATGAAAAAGTCAGATTTCAAAGATGAGTCATACTTATGGGTCACTGCAAATGGACAAATGCAAAAAACTTGTGGAGAAGTGATCATTTATTGAAACTTTTCTTGTCTCATACAGAATATTTAAGGAGTGGAGGACCCATGTGAGTGACTAAACCTTCATTTGTTCTTTCTAGCCTAAATTGGGAATTTTACTGAGTTCTTCTCTTCATAAACCCAGGGTTTGTTCCAAAGTCCAACAGCAAATAAATACGCAGCTATCTTTCCCTGGACTGAGTGCAAGAAATTATGTGTTGGATTAAGGAATATACAGAATTTCTGGGAAAAAAGAGGAAAATAGTTTTTTTCTTGTTTGTTCTTTAACAAAAGAAAGGCACACTTATTGCATGTATAGCACAGCAACCCTAGGCTACCTGAAGAAGACATATGTCAGCTTCAGTAGTTAACTTGGAAAAAGATTGGATGTGATTCTGCAAGAATCATCTAGCTTATTCAGTATTACAGACTGCAGTATTATGTGAGTACCTAGTTAGGCATGTGTGTACTGCTGTGTTTTCATTGTTTTCCTCACAAGAATGGTCTTGAGCATGGGAAAGAAGAAATGGATGACTGCTCACTTCTCTGGAATAGGGAGAAAATGTTTTCTGAAGGTCAAACTACATAGAGGAACACACTGTGAAGCAGCTCCAGCCTCACAAGCTAGTGCTAACTCAGTTTTCTGAGGTTTTTGAATGATAACTCCAGCTGTACTGTTTTTTTGATTACAGACTGTACATGTGTAAATAGAATGTGCAGTGGATAAAAACATATACTTCTGATATGAATTGCACGCACTGACTAAATAACACTATTGAATCAGTGACAGTGGAGGGGAAATGAACAGAAGAAGCCTGGCAAAGCAAAGCTACATCTGCAGTGCTGCAGCTCTGGTACAGCCTTTCTGTCTTGCTTATCAATGGCATGTGTTTTGCTCCTCACCCATGGATGCTAAAAATACACTTTGTCTCTCTTGTTCTTAAATGCTGTAATCATTCATTGGAGCTCACAGGTGAGAACTCTTTCTTAAGAAGTCAATTTTGCATGCTGATTAATTCAAGTACTCTGGACTTTTTTGCTAGTGTTCATTTCTTTAAGTTAGACTCTGCCTCACTGAAGTCAGGGTTAGAGGATACTTGCAGGGTGGATTTTAAGCAGGGGAATGAACAAGAGATGGCAGTGTAGTAAGACAGCTTCTCTACTGTGGTCCTATAATGACCATGCCTGGAACAAATTATGCCCAATTTTCTGTGCCTGGTTTTTGATGTCTTGTTTAGTCTTCATGTGCCACTTATGAGTGCTGCATTTCTTCCTTAGAAACTGGTTTAGCCACTGTTGATCTTCTGCCTGGAATATTAAGCTGTCTGAGCTTTTTATTTTTGTGTAGAGTGGTTTGATTACTGAAATTCCATTATAGTCAAAATGTCTCAGTGTGACATGAACCTCTCTTAGCCCCTTGTCTCCTAATGTATGTAACAATTTTTATTAGCATTGTAATGTCTTTAGTTCCTGTCTCAAACATAATGGAATTGTCTGCCAGATGCTCAATAGGGCTGCAGAATGTTGGTATGTTCTCTAGGTACTGCTGTCCTTATTTAAAGTTCTTTCTAATTGTCCAAAAATTATTAGAGTTCTATTTTGTATTATTTCCCCCTGTTGCTTGCAGGAACCTGAATTTTGTTTCTGACAAATCTCTCTTCCTTTTCTTCATTTATAATCTTTCCACAGTGTCTTCCTTTCATTTTATGCTGCTTCTTTTCTGTACTGCTATCCTACACTGTGTGCTATATGGATATACTTCAAAAACTTCACTACTCCCTGGAAAGGTCTGAGTAACTCAATCTAGATATAGTTAAAGTATTGTGAGTGGATCTTAGCTCTCTTCCTGGAGCTGGCAGTAGTTGCTGGGAGTACCTGGGTGATGTCTCACTTGTCTGTATTAGGGTTTCTCTATTAAGTGGAGATGTAATGAATAATGCAGGGTTTAACTGGAGAAAGAAGTCAGAGCCATGACTATGAGTGGGTCCTACTATGCCTCAGTTATGGAGACTCGTTCACCATAGCTGTGTTCACCATATTACCATAGCTGTCTTCCAGATTACCAGTAGCATTCTCACTGTGGTCCATCAGACTTCTGAAGGGAAAATCATACCTTGTCCTGCAGGAGCTTAAGAACATGAGAAATGGGATTTGGGGATTCATTGTGGGCTCCTATTATTTGTACTGTATTCTGTCCTGTGATACTATCAGCCATCGTCATGTGTCTTCAAAGACTTTGTGCAACTTGCTCTGTTTTCAGACAAATCACTCCTTTTCCATTGACTGAGAAAACTAGCAGAGCTCCACTTCAAAAAACATGATATTTGCCCAGCTGAGGAAGTAAAAATCATGTAAAATAACTGAAAAAGCTTGGTAAAACATACTGCTTGTAGGCCATGCTCAGTTAAGAGGTCAACACTCTGCATGTCCACAACAGGCATTTAGGAGCAGCATTTTTTATGTTCCTTTAAACCTGCTTAATCCTTCTGGCTAAGGGATTTAGTACAAATGATTGCAGTAGGATATAAACTGTACCTTTAAGAGTGTTCTCACCACTGCTCATTAGAAGGGACAGGGCATTCATTGAGAGAGGCTATTCTGGAAGTCTAGCAGGGCTGGTTTGTCATGGCACACCACATTCATGGCTATTTTTGGTGCTGAGGCTGAGCTTGGCATTCAAAGAGGGTAGGGAGCGGATGCATAGTTTCTGTCTCAGGTAGTTGCTATGTAGCTTTGGGAGAATTGCTTTTAGAGGTATGAAAACCCTTATCACTGCTTTCTGATACATAGCACTTCTGTACATTTCTGAGCACAATGCTATTATTTTACAAGAAACCCCAATCATCCTCTCTTTGCTTTCCCAGTCTGGACTAAATGCGAACAGAAAATCAGTGCTGCTTTTCTATTTGACTGGTATTGGGAGCTGTTAAAGACCCTGTGGAGGGAGATCAGGTGGGGTGACATAGCATGCTGTGTCCTCACAAGTGTTTTTTGTAGGGCATAAGAATGGGAAGACCATAACACTGCTGGTGGCCCACTCTTAGAGACGGTGTAATGGGATCAGCTGGGAAAACAGAGAGCAATAAATCCAGTTAAGGTGCAGCTTCAGCACAGTGTTCCAAATAAACGGGCCCAGTTTTGACACCTTCAAGTGTGTTGCATCTCTGTCTTTCTGCCTTCTCTCCTTTATTTTTTTTTCCCTTTCCTCTCCCCCAAATGTGGTTGGGTATTGATTACCATTTGTCTCAGGTAGCAGTCAACAGAATGTTGACACCATGTAACCCTAACTTCTAAGGAATACTTCCTAATCTTCAAGCAAATTGCAAATTTTGTGAATAGTTTTATTTCCTTTCTGTGTCTAATTGCAACGTATTTAATTTTCTTCTGGGAGAAAGGACTAGGTGACAACATGCTGAGAGAATTTAAAAAAAACTAAAAAGCAGGGGAGAAGGACAGTAAAATGAAGATTCGGAGAGGGGTATGGCATCAAAATATAGACCAGGTAAGACCTAGACAACATTGTAAAAGGAGCCTTCATTTTCAGAAGGAGTAGCTGATAGAACAGTCAGAATAGTCCACAGAGGACTGGCAGCTGGTGCCAGATGGAAACATTGCACCAAGGTGCTTGCAAAATGCTCCAGATTGTCACAGGATCTTTCAAGGGTGCAAGAATGTTTCAATGCTAGATGGGTGCTGTGGAACCTCTGAGGGGACACTCAGTAGTTTGACCTATGGTTGATTCACAACCCTGTGTGCTCTTTAAATGCTGAAGTACATGTGGAGCACAGCTGCTCATTTAGTTTCCTTTGACAGGAATTTAGAGTGCAAGCACCAAACTCAGAAATAAGATCAATGACAGGCAAATGAGCACAGATAGCAGAAAGGTGGTAGAGTTGAATTAAAGCTATGTCTGAGCTGAAGCACTAATGTAGGTGCATTTTAAGAAAGCATGCAGATTTTGGAGCACTTTGAAGAACAGATTTTTAATAGAAAAAGGCTTCACAACTTACCCATGACAGGTGCTCCAGTATCCCCTTTCTAGCCATTAAGACTGTGATTACGTTTTACTGACTAATGCTGAAAAATTTCAGATTACTGTCTTCCTGTCCTCTCCTGCTTTTTGTGATATTCATTTTACCTCATTTTTATAGCACTCCAGACTGCAAAACTCAGTCTGAGATGTCTTTGTCCTGGCCAAATGCAGGGGAGGGGAAGCACAAAATTTTATGTCTGATCCGCAGCATGAGAGCACAATGGTAATCTCAGTCCTGCTGGTTTGTGGCATATGCAGCTGAATTGATACAGACTCCCTCTGATTTATCACCAAAGTAGCAATGAAAATTCAGCTGACAACACATACTTTGAATTTCTCTCTCGGTGTTACAAGGCTACTTCTGCAGTAGTTACTTTCACTCCAAATTAAAGTAACTTTGTGAAGACGTAGGTTTAACAAATGAGGCACTTTAAGTGGTTTATCTTTTATGTCTGTTTGAAATCACTCACTCTAGTTCACTTCTGCTCTGGGAACAGGTGGCCAAGTGTCCAGACCTGTCATAGCTCCCATGAAGCTTGCCTTCTTGTGCCTTTGACAATTCCTCAGCTTCAGTGAGATGCTGAACAATATGCACAGCTTCTTTATCTCTGGAAACCCATAGACTTTTTCCAGCTGATGGTCAAGGCTGTCCTGCTTTGGCTGTGGGATTTTCATATGACAGTTGGGATCATCTTTTACAGCTAAGGAATAGGGAAAGGCATAATGTAGCCTTTTCATTAAGTAATATCATTCATGTACATGCTTTCTGCAGAAATTCACCTCTGTAGCGCGATCCCATCTATGTGTTTCATACATTGGCAATCTTAGCATAAGGGATCTACAGATTTTCATATCTCTTTGAACATTTCTGTTTGCTTTATTTAAGATTTGCTTTAAGAATAATGTCAACATCTCTCTTAGATAGCTTCCTTGTCTCGACATGGACAGAGGGGGGAAATAGGCCAAAAGTCTTTTGAGAACAAATAAATCCATGTGTCCAGAGTTGTAAATTGTCTAAATTTTCTTAAAAGAGATTTAAATTGTTAACGTTTTCCAACACTGCGGGAGAGGATATATTAAAATATATATACAGGATATTGTACAATTATGTCTCTGCCTAGGCCATGTTTCCGCAACAAGTTAGGAAAAATTGGCAAGGCCATTTCCCTATTCCTATCCTAGCAATCTCTCATGCCAGAAATGTCTAGAACTCTTAGGCTTTTAAAAGCTGTTCTCATGTGGTATAGTCAGTCAGTTGAGTTGTAAGTTTATTTTGAGAATATACCATAGGCCTGTGTTTACATTAAAATCACCAGGGATGTTTCCTAGGAACATCAGTGAGAGTCCTTAATTTTCTTTTGTTGGAAGTACTCACGATCATGTGAAATCATTGAGAATTAGAGCAGAATACAGAGTTTCTGTCAGCAGAATACTTAGTTTTACTTTACAGCATTTTCTCTTTGCCTGTTTAAAATTTTCTGATCAACTGGTCTACCGCAACTTGAATTGTGGTATTCTAGTAATGATTGTCCAAGTAGTTGTTGGGTGAGTTTCCTCCACCCCTGGAGACATCTGGAGATATGTGATTCCTCCTAGCCAAAGACACAGGAAAAACATGTTCTGTTGATAATTGCCTGGTCATTATGAAGACAGTCTAGTCAACGTTTTCAGAAGTAGGCCCTTAATTAGATGAAGTGAGTCCCCAAACTGGTGATTAATCCTTCAGAGGATACTCTTGCTGATGTAGAAGACAGTATTGCACATTGTACAGGCAGGGTGACTTGATGCATCTTGTTTGTTGTTTGTTTGGTTATTTTTCCTGGGTTCTATCACTGAGCTTTGTACAAATATGGGAGACTCACTTTACCCTGTTTTTCTTCTGTTTCCCTAAAATTCCTTCCCATTCACTTTAGGCTATAGTATCTTCTGGGCTGGGATTTTTTTCTTGAATTGTACAGCAGTTTCCATCTTTTGGTCTTGTCTTCTGTTTGGCACTTTAGTGACCCACATTAGCAACAGAGGAACCTGGGCAGAGTGTTCCTTCCAAACATGTTTTTCTAAATGAACATCTCCAGTTTTGCAACATCTCTGGCAAAAACTGTTGTCTGGAGATCCTAAAGGTGTTTATCACCAACTGCCTCCCCATCTGATGCAGCCTGTTGAGGAATACATTCAGAGCAGGCAGCCTGGTGTGCAGCAGCAGATTGAGCTCTGGCAGGCAGGAGCCTGAGGCAAGAGGCCATGAACCTGTGGTGCCAGACAGGTGACCAGACACTCTGTGGAGCACATGACCCCAGACTTGTGCATAGACTGTGATGGTAAAAAATGCCAGGGTTTCTTTTGTTTGGGGTCTCTCCTCCAAGGAACTCAGTTTGAGCTGTTAGTTTTTTGTTGCATCATGATTGAATTATTCTAAGGATTTAGAGGTCTGAGACTCTGCTATGGGAAACCTAAGGGTTGAGCTGGTAAGGCAACTTAGTCTGACTGTGTGATTATGGGGTGTTGTAGCTGTGAAGAGGCTTTGGTCCCAGCTCAGGTGTTGTGAGTGTGACTGCCAGAACAACTTCTGGGTGGTCAGATAGGGCAGTTTCCTTAACACATTCTGCTCTCCTGCTTATTCTCTTGCTGCAGGTGATCTGGGATTCCTATTTGCCGCTCTTGGACTTATGGGAGAAAACAGTCTTTCCTGACACTTTCAGGATAAAAAACAAGCAGTGAAACCATTATCAAATTCCTGCTCAAATAGTATGGCTTCCAGTAAGAAGCAAGCTCACAAACCAGTTAGATAAGTATGCAGTTTGTGAAGGGGCTCTGATTCAGCAAATTATTTATGAAAACGTTAATAAAGTCCAGCTAACGTCTTCATGTGGGCTTGTAACTTGCTTTCTGACTGCATAATAATAGACATTTTTCTTTCGACAAACCAGACATCCTTGGTTCTTTCCCCTTAGGTTGCATTTTCTTTATTAATGGTTTCAGGTGTCAGCTGAGCCAGTTTTCCAGGTAGGCACAATAACACAGTGGTGTACTATAGTAAATTCCCCAAGCTTGCACTCTGTGTCTTCAGTACATTGGAAGCAGTGAACCTTGGGGGCCTTTATTTTTATGACAGCAATAAATTCACCTAGTGAGATGAAGACTTATTTTACAACTCTTCCCTTTGATGATGGTCGCAAAGTATAATGCAAAGCCAGGGTAACTAGACATGCTTAAATAGTACAAAGTTAGAAAGAGGGGAAAAAAAACAACCAGCTGTGATTGCTGTGGAAAAAACCTGAGTTATTCAGCTGTCCAAAAGCAGCAGAGAAAAGGTAGGTTTTACCATGTGACCAGTCTTTGGACTCTGAATCTGTCAAAGGACACTACTCAAAGGCCCCACAAGCTAAAAGTGTATCTTGTATGAACACCAATACATCATTAGGGTCCATTTGAACACTCTGCCAAGGATCGAGGCCCATGATTAAAGAAAATGACAAATAAGCAAAAGTGTTTCCCAGCCTGCTTAGCAAAATGTAACATGCAGAGATGAGACCTGAGGTCAGGTTTGCTGTCAGAACTCTTTTTTTAGTTATCCATTATGAAATTTCTTTGGGCTAGGGTAGATCAAATCTAAACTACTTTATTGGCTCAATCTTTGTAAGAATTTCATTTTGTGTTCTCTTTTTAGCCACAGAGTCAGCTTCAAACAACAAAATTTAAAAGAAAATTATTTCTCTTGTAATTGAGGATTTTCTTTATTGGTAGAAAAAAACATGATCCAATAAAAAACAATTCTATACTCATTATTAGTTGAACATATTTTTTGACAGTTTATATACCATGAAAATAGTATGTGTATGAGTGTCACTTTTATCTAATTATGAGACTGTCAGTTTGCTGGTGAAAAAAATAAAGTATAGAAAACAGCAAAGATTAACTAATGGCTGCTTTTAAAGCTCATAGAGAGGGTGAGTCCATTTTCAGAAATCTAAGAACCAAATGTAATGGGGTTTCAGTCACAGTTTCTATTAGAGACAGGATTCCCCCACACATTTCTTCATCATAAATAATGATTTGAATATCAATCTTTCAAAGTGTCTAAATTATACCTAGTAGATTCCATGGAATGTGATTCCTTTTGTGCTGGGTCTATGGATATTAAGTATCAGAAGAACCCTTCAGATTCCAGGATCTTTTGTATCACTAAGTGCATTTTAAGGATTATTGAAAGAGCAAATGAGGTCTGGGAAAAGCAGGAAGCTTACATTAGTGGAAGCTGTACTGTCCTAAGCTTATTTCTCCCTAACTTTGACTCAGCTTAGAAAAGGTATTTAATTCTTGTGTCCTTCACTGTGTCTACAATCAGATTTGATTTGTGTAATGAATGCACGGTATAATATGAATGTGTTAGCAGAGTTTATAACTGGAGAATTACTCCTAAAACTGCAAGCTCTGCTTTTTCGGGTCTGCAGAGAATGAACATAATTGTGGATGTAAATGAGGAATTTGTACAGGCTTTAACTCAGAATACATCTGTAACTGAGGTACCACAACACATAAGTCTTTACCAAAATAAGGTTCAAGAGCTGACAAGTTCATCACAGAAACAGCCTGAAAAGCTAGGTCAATTTAATGTACCCAGAAATAGACTGAGACTTGATTACAAGTACTTTCAAAAGTCAAAACTACTAAATAATAAAGTCCTCTTTAATCGAGCAGGGAAAGACATGAAGGAAACTAATAGCTGAATGTTTTATCCAGAGCAATTCAAATTAAGAATTGATGCCTCATTTCTAAGAGTGAGATGATTAACCACTGGAACAAATATTAAGGGACAGGGAGTCCTCTTTTCTTGAATCCTCCAAATGAAGACCAGGCATCAAAACCCATAGTTTTGGGAGATATAGTTTAATAAAAAGAAAGGAAAAAAAAAAAATCAGCTCAATACATGGGTCATGATAAAATTTAAGGGCATGTATTACACAGAAGGTCAGACAAAGCAGCTGTTAAACTGAGTGAATGCAGACCAGGGGAGAGAGCTGATTCTCAGTATTTTCAAATGCTGAATAAATTGTTAACATTTATCACCCTGCCTGTGATTTCAGCTTTATGCTTGTGCAACACAAAAACACAGAATCCAGAACACTCAAACTGCAATTGCATTATATGGATGGCAGACAAGGTTTTATCATCTAACACTAGACTGCTGTTGTACCCTGGAAAAAATACACTTGCTCTGCGAAACACTGAATCTAATCTGCTTTATGCAAAAGAGAACAAGAAGGAAGAAAATATATACACTTAACAGACAGGAAATATGCATATGTCTTACTCAAAGAAACAGAGCTGCCTGCATATTCATGAGCGAGGTACATTCAGGCCCCTACAGACACAGAATTTGATTAATGTGCAGCTTGTGCACCAGTTGATGGAAAATTGACATTTCCTAGAAATTAAATGTGATAAACCATTATCAGAAGACCCTGCATTTTCATATGTGTTATTGAGCAAATGTATGGGTGGACAGGTGAGGCAGAGAAAGGAATTGTTCAAAGTTGTCCGAGGGTATGTGAAGGAGCAGAATGACATGGCATTTATGGCACTGGGCATTGAAAAATAAGACAAGTGTAAGTTTTAGGAGGTTGTATCCTTGCAAGGGGTGCACATGGGAGGGCAGAACATCAGCAGCTTCACTAATGGATCAGTTATACCTGAGCTAGGCTTTGGTTCATCACAGCATTACAGGATGAATTCCTCAAAAAGGTCTAATCATATACAGAAGGTAATTTTTATGAGAAGGTACTGGTAGGTTTATATCACATGTAGAGCTGATGAAGAAAGACTAGAAAGGTCAACAGAAGTAGGCACTGGTTTGTATTGAATTTGTAGAAAATCAAGCACTTATGTGTGAGTTAATGTTATGTGTAATACCTGGAAATCTGTAAGTAAGTATATGCTTAGAAAATAGGGATGGGCTTATGCGTGTATTTTAAATACTGAGAAAAGCCTTAGTCTGACAAGTAGAAGATTTAAATACTGGACCATTTAGGTGAGATAATGAGCAAATCTTTATATAAAATTTGAGTTTCTTCAGACATTAAAATAATGCTAGTTACATTTCTTCCAATTTGCTTATTGAGTTGCAGTATTTTCTGAGAGAATGCATTTCATCAATGTTGATGACCACTGAGATAGTTTTAGAAGAGACCTGTCACTTCTACAGCAGTATAGTTTTCGTTTATGATTCATGTTCTAATGATCAGATACCTGTGAGAGTGGTTGAGTTGCAAGAACTCAGGGGAAAATTGCCTTGTTTTACTTTTCTTTCTGGTCACAGTGCCATTACCTAAAGTCTTTGATGGTGTAAGGAGCTCTACAAGAACTTAAAAGATGAGCAAATGTGCGTCCCTGTATTTTTGTGACTGTTTTGCTCAGGATTATATCAACCTGTTAGATTAGTTTTAATTTATGTAGCTCTGCTTATTTACACTGAAATGTTTCTGGCCCTATAGAAGAATCTGTCTCAAATGCACTGGTGCAAATATATCTTTTCATGATCTGCTCTAAAGAGCATCGGAAAGAGAATGTCATAGCAGGTAGCACTATGTCTTTTAAAATTCACAGTTTAGGTCAGAGAGAGAGTTTTGTCTTCTATTCAGTTTTATAAGGCTTTTCCAATAATGTCCTTTTCATCTGTGAGTAGTAAAAGAGGGCTGGAGGGAACCTGGCAGAAAGCTGGAAACTCTTCATCCAGTGATTTCAGATGTATTTCTAGAAGCAAGTAAAAATACCACAAAGGGAAATGTACCCCACTATTATAAGTGCTGTGAACAAAGTTTGGCAAAGGAATCACTGTCCAAGGCAAGCAGGACACTTCAGAGCACAGGCAGCAGGTGACTGCTGAGCATGATTGAACAAATCTGTTTAATAGAGGCAAGACACACAGAACCAAAAAATTAACAGCTCAACTAATTGGAGACTTACTCAGCATGCAGCGCCACAGCAGAAAGGAGTTTAATTCCTTGTATTTACAGAGGGCCCACAATTGGTCTTAAATTGTTAAGAACACATTACTGTCTTAGTGCAGTGCAAAATGTATAGCTTCCTGAGCTGAAATTCCCAGTGCATAGAGTAAAATAATTTTAATTCTCTGTAAACAAAACAGAACAAAAGCTGGTAAGNTTTTTTTTTTTTTTTATTAGACAGGAAGCATATAGTGACTAACAAGAAGCATTTAAAGCATGCTTGTTTTTTTTTTTCTCTGTCTCAAGCTTCAATTTAATGGATACATATGGTGTGAACATCAGCAGGTGCATCTGGATGTTTTTCTTGCTGAGATTTTTGACCATGCTATGTTAGAAGGTGTTGTGTTCGTAGGTACACTGTGGTCTCCAGATTGTGGCCTTCCAAGTAAGAGGGCAGGCTAATGAACTGTTTTTCATCTCCAGTTCTGCTGTGAGTAGTTATTAATCTGCTGTGTGTTTCTAGCTCTGTGCTGGTCTGATATGTATTTGTGCAGGCATTCTGTGAATCAAGCTGGGAAACTGATCCACTTGTAAAAGGGTAACACTAGTAATAGTAAAATGATTACATGCAACTGCATTATCTGTCAGCTGGACCAGACTCATGCTCTGTCTTGTGACCTGATTACATAAATGTTTTTACTGCCATTACCTGGAGGATAATTCAGGGACAAGGAGAAGAGCAGAGGGTACTGAAGCCAGCCTAAACAAAACTGCTATTTGGATGGCAAATCCAGTCTGGAAAAGGAGAGTTGCTGTCTCTAGTAATTATTTATGATGGTATAGATATGCCTATTGGAAAACATTTAGTTTTAAACTAAAATATCTAGTATTTAAGAAAATCCAAACACCCACATTTGAAAACTTTTTGCTGTGTGCTGAGGAAGCTTCATGATAATACTGCTATACAGTGTTTAGGGCACATGAGTGGCAGCTGAGCTGTGATGGAGCATCACTCCTGGTAGCAGTGTTGGCCAGCATTTGCAGATTCAAGAGGAGTGACAGGTCTGTACAGCTATGTCTTCTCGTTGCTGTCAGTGCTGTTGGCGAACTTGGTATCTTTTCCAGCTGAGGGCACCAGCTGTAACAGAACAAGACAGGTCTTAGCCACCATCCATTTAAGATAATAACAGCTCCTAATGCTGAATATCCCACCTGAGTCAGTTCTAGGACATTCTGAGCATCACTGTAGTTCACTCTGTTATTTGATGTTCCAATGGAGTAAATGTAAATGTGTTGTCTTTAGGATGTCTTTAGACAAGGTGTTCCTGAATAACTGATTCAGTGCTCTTCCCCTTCAACATGCTGAATGGGAATACAGAACCATTACTCTGGAAGTTTGGTCTTGCATGTGGACTTGCTGCATAGCTTGCTGTAGGAGTCAGATCTTCAGCTGATATTGCAGGGACTTATGCCACAAACAGTTTGGCAAAAGGCTCTGTTACTAGGGCATCATTAGTAATCTGCCCAGAGATAAAAAACAGTAAATATATAAGGAATTCTTTATTTTCAGAGCCCCTTGCAGGGCCATGAGAAGCCAATCAACATGCTGATAAAATCTCTGTGGGGATTCCTTCTCCTGCAACAAATTCACTAATGATTTAAGGTGCTGCCTCTTGAAGCTTCGGTGGGGTCAAAGACCATTGTCCCAGTTGCTTGTCTCACTGCAGTAGACTGAGGTGTAAGACATTTGGAATTGGTGCATGGACTAAGAAATGTGCTTGGCTTTTTGCTTTTCAAGGGAAAGGAAAGTGCTTTTATGTGCATTTCCCTTCAAGTGCATGAGAGGTATTCTTTTTCCCCTCCCTTCTCTCTCCCTCTCCCCCTCTCGGTAGAAACTTATTCTTGTAGTCTTTTTGTTCTTCCTTTTAAACTTGAAAATTTGTATGCAATTCACATGCTTACCAGATGATTCAATTTAACAAGAAATGCTACTAGAGGCTGTGGTGAAACATCAAGCTTGGGTAATATGGCAAATCTTGATTTCTTGTGGCATATTTGGAGTCAGGCTTTTCAAATAAACCTCTATGCAGCAGAAAAAAATGAGGACCATGAAGAAGGGCAGCAGCTTGGTCTTGTACATTAGTATACACAAAATTATCAAACTTGGACTGCTGAAACCTCACATCCAAATCCTGCATTGTTGAGAAAACTTTCACAGCTTGAAAATATCTGACCTTTGATTGGCAGTTTTGCACAGCTACAAAAGCAGCAGGTTCCATGTCCATGGAGGGGGGGATCAGGTTGTGTTGTATTGTAGTGGAACTGCAGTATACAGACTATATTCATTTTCTCATTTTATTTGTGTGAATAATTAATGCTTTAATTTTCATATATTCACATTAGTAAATTAGAATTCCTTATTCCAATATGATAATTTCCAGCAAAGTAAGTATTCTTCAGGGATTTGCATAGCATTTATTTCCTAGTTGAATTGTTATAAATATTTACAAACTGTGTGTGGGTGGATCTCTGTGTAGTTAAAGATGTCACCTAAACATCTCAGTGAAATTATTTTCTAGCAATTTTTTGACTCAGTTGTTATACCCTTAGTTTTGTTTCTCTTAGACAATTGCAGTGGTAACTGCAAAACCAGAAAAATCTCTTTCTTAAAGTAGCAGTCTTTGTTAGATGGTATTAGTAACACTATAGCTGTATTTGGTATTAGTGTTGGCAACTCTCATTTGAACATCTCAGAGGACTTAAGGAATGTCAGATGATGCAAGCTATCCACTTTCACAGCAAAGTATCTTTTCTATTAATGTCAATTCTCATCTTGAGTTTTGGGCTAACTTTCTTTTTTGCAGTTGAACCATAGGAATTAAGTGATTTAGCCTAACGAGCCGGAGCCCAGAATATAACACAGGACTCTTGATTTGATTCAGGGAACAGAAGGTCATTAATGCCTCCTCTGATGCAAAATATTGCAGTACAGAAAAGGAGTTTGGATGGTCACAGAAGGTCAGATTGTTATCCCATGAAAGGGGGAACCCTTTCATTTTACAGGTTTCTCAAAAACAAAGAAAAGATCCAACTGAAACCTTAAGCCTAACAGAACACTTCTTTTCACTTTCTGTAGGAGCTATTGTACTGTTTCTAACAGCTCTGAAGTTTGATTATAATTTGAGAATCAGTTCCATTTAAAAATGTCATATTCATAGGTCATTCAATGCTAATGCTGTAAGTCAGCTACTGTATATTTTCCGGTGTTTTATGTAGTCTAGTTTTGAATATCACAAAGGAAGCAATCCTATAAATAAATCCATATTAATAGAATAATTGGGTGACATTTAAAGGAGTGACCTTCAAAAGATTTTTAATGATTTGCCAGTATTATTTTTGTGCTTGGAGTAGAAATTGCAGATCAGGATTCTTGGCTTCTTTCATGTCTTGGGTACTGGTACACCACTTCCTGCCATCTAGTGACATTGTCCACTGGACAGTACATTTGTGATATACATTTATGTATTCCACAGGGGCTGAATTGCTAGTACTGCTTGTTAAATGCAGATCTGTAGTCCTTTCAACATGGCAAATATCTTATTTGAGGTTCTGATCAGAACAATGACTAACATTTTAATGCAGCTTTTTTTCTTCTTTGGTGCTATTGTCTTTTCCTTAAATGACTGCAATGTCTTAACACAATGATATCATTTAGACCAAAGGGAGTATTGTATGTATTACAATTTTTGTAAAAATTCATATAGTTTTGTATAGTTCTAGAATATCTATAGGTATCTGGTGAATATTTGATGATTGCAGATAAGTAGTCTTATGGGCAAAACATTTTTTTAAAATCAATATATATATATGTAGCACAACAGAATTATTACAGATTTAAATCTCTGATTCTTCCATGAATAGAACTGCAACATGCCATTGTGGTACTATAGAGTTTATGACCTAATTTTATGTGCTTTAATATTCTTTGTTCTTCTAAGTTTGTTTACTACCCTGTGTAAAATTATATGATCCGTTGAACAGATTAGGGAACAGAAAGCTCAATAATGGAAGCGTTGCATATCTTCTATCTGAAGACATTATGATAGGGCTGAGATGATTTGAGGAAGCCTATGAACCTCTTATGAATTCTGGTAGGCTTTGTGAAGTCATTTATAAAAATATGCCATCGAGTTTTTCTGCATGGATATGAAATCATTCTCTGGTGGAAAGTTCAGAACATCTCTGTGAGCCAGAGACAAAAAGTCATGTCAACTCAGTGACTGAAACATAAACATACCGGGAGAGTTTCAGATCCCCAGTGAGTCAGATAGAAAATTACCAGGAACAATATAAAGGAACATCTAAGCCTGGAGGGATAATCATGAAGGTTGTGTAAGAAGGCAGACCACATTGCTCATAGAGTCATACAATGTCTTGGGCTGGAAGAGGACCTTAAAGATCATCTAGTTCCAACCGCCTTGCCTTGGGTGGGGACAGCTTCAGTTAGACCAGGTTGCTCAGAGCCCCATCTAACCTGGACTTGAAGCCCTCCAGTTCTGGGACATCCACAGCTTACCTTGGCAACCTGTTCCAGTGCCTCATCACCCTCACAGTAAAGAATTTTTTCCCAATATCTAATCTAAACCTCCTGATTCTCAGTTTGAAGCAGTCTCTATATGCCCTTGTTGAAAGCCTCTCTCCATCTTTCATGTAGGCTCTCTTCAGGTAATGGAGGGCTGCAATTAGGTCACCCTCTGAAGCCTTCTCTTCTCCAGACTAAACAATCCCAACTCTCTCAGCCTTTCCTTATAGGAGAGGTGTTCAATGCCTCTGATCAACTTGGTGGCCCTTTGGACTCGCTCCAACATGTCAGTATTCTTTCAGTGTTGGAGAGGCAGGGATTTTTGCAGTCCAGCCTGGAAAACTGCCATGGAGAGAGACTAAAGAACATTTCTGGACAGTGCTTGACTTCCTTCTTGGTAAAAGGATACATTTTTGAGACCAGTGAATGCTACTACATTAGTGAAATAAAAAAAAGGAGTTTTCTTAAGAAGCAACTGGTTATTGTTATTATTTTTAATCTCTTAGAATATCTGATTGGCACATGCTGCATTCAGTCCGTTGCCATACTCTGACACACAACTCTGAATTCAAAGGATCCATCTTTCTGGAACAGTAAAAACTCCATGGATTAGCTCCTTTCTGGGTGATCTAGGCAGTTTTCCATTCCAATGCTTTGAGATTTGGCCAGAGGCAGCCTCTTGACTCCCTTCAGACTCAACTAATACTGGTTTTTAGATGCACACAGGATCTATGAGAGTCAGCTGAGGAGCCCAAGAGTGCAGGGTGGTCTTCCAGAGCTGAGACAGAGGTCTGAAAGTGTGAATTAACCTTACAGTAATAAATTTCCCTATGACAGTTCTCCTTTATAAGATTGTAAAATACATGGAAAATATATCAAAAAATGGTTTTCCAGTGCTATTCAGCATTAAGAAACATAATAAGTGATCACATTACCTCAGTATACACTGCCTTTTACATGAAGAACTTGGAGTGCCTCACAGACACAAATTAATTAAGCCTTACAACACACGTGGGATGGAAACACTTCGGGGGAGTTTATAATATCTGTTCATTTTACATTTACATTAAACACAGCACAGAAAGGTTAAAAGATTACTCCCCAGTGACACAGCAAGTCAGAGCTAGAGCAAAGAGCACAGCCCCAAGATCCAATTTGAATGTCACTCTGCTGGAACAGTGGAAAATAACGTTTTGCAATCATACAGTTTATAACAAGATTAATAAGTTGTGTAAATATTTATTTACACTTCAGATTTGGGATAACAAAATATTGCTGTGATTTAGTGAAGTTCATATTGTCCAGACTGAGAAATAACTGTAGACTAGTGCACCACAAAACTCATTTCACATTAGCACTACAGAGGCATGCTGCTAATCCTCTACCATCCGCCTCTGCAAATGTGTTGTAGATGCAGCAGCAGGACTAATCTCACTTTAAGAAAACTGAATGCAGCTGGATGGATCTGGCTCCTCTGAAGTCTGAAGAAAGGTAGTAATAAAAATTCTTGAGGATTTGGCTCTCCATGCCCTTTTCAGGTCTCTAGAATTTCATTTTATTAACTTGAGTCCCTTGAGGTGAAACTCCCAAAGGAATAGAAACTGTGATTAAGATCTCTTTTTAACCAAAGCCCATGTAAGTGGATCTTGAAATGTGTTATGTAGACCCCAAGTAATATTAGGGAACTTAATTTTTTTTGAGTCAGCATTGGAAATTTTCTGAGGAATCCTCCGATTTGCCCAGGGAGGTGGTGGAGTCACCGTCCCTCAAGGTGATCAGAAAATGACTGGGTGTGGCACTTAAAGTTATGGTCTAATTGACAAAGTGGTGCTTGATCAAAGGTTGGACTTGATTGAAGTCTCTCTCAACCAAAATGATTTGGTGACTTTTCTCTTTACAAGGAAAATAGCTTTTCATTTCAAATTTTGGTGTTTGTCAGCCCAACAATGCTGGGGATGTGGGCACACATATGAACATCAGAAAAAAACTCAATAAAACCAGAAAGTTAAATGACTTGTTTAGTCACACTGTTCCTAGAAGTGTGGACTCTGTATGGCTACCAAATTTGTATTAATTTGAAGTACACTGTAAGCCTCTGAAGTTTCTAGCCTTTCCGTTTTGGAAGGTGAATAATAAATTTATACTGTTCTCTCTGAACTGTAATTCTGTTGGTTTTATTTATTTATTTTTTTTTTTAAATCAACCTTTATCATTTCCTGAAATCAATTAACTACTACCTGCCAGTTAGTTGAATCAATCTGTTCCTGTCATGAGTTGCTGAAGTTTCCACAAAACGAAACAAAATGAAAAATATGTTGGCACAAGTTCGCACACAATAATCCAGATAGTGTCATATCTTGTATGATATGTGAGGATGTCCTATGTGATCTGAGGATTTGAGCCAGGAGTTTTCTCAGGTCATGTTCCATGGATTGGTATTCACCCTGAAGCCTGGGTCAGTATGCGTGCTATAACCAACTGAACCCTCTATACCCGACAGAACCATGTTTGGGGAAGTTGTGTCAGCTATGGGATACCCAAGGTCAATCCATTCTTCCTTATCTGGTCTAAAGAAGAGAAGTGACACTAGGTCTAGTTTCCATTTAAATACCCTGATCATCCAGTTTTCAGTGTTCTGAAATGGACTTGCTTATCCTTTCTTATTTAAGTTGTTCAGCTTGGTCTTTATGAGTACATTTTCATGTATATGTATACCTACATACATAAGCATGCTTACATGTATTGCAGCTTGTATGGATCACAACTATGGACTACACAAATTGTTCCCACTTTGTATATATGTAAGCCTTTTTCTTAGAGCATTTACCTCTTTCTTCATGCTAGATCTTGACTATCCTCTAAAGAGACAGGAAATAATACGGTTCTTTAAGCCTACCTTCTTTAACATCTTGTCTTTATCAGCTAATATTTAACTTGCTTTTCTTCTTGTTTATGTAGATTTGTCTTAAATGCCTAATGTAGAGTTACAAGGTGGCTTGTTAGTTGGCATCAAGAAAAGTTAACTGGGACAACTCCCTAAAAATTGGACTGTAACTCCTTGCGTGTAACATTTTAATACACCAAGATTGAATGCAGGGTCCTTCCTCAACCCCCTTTCATAGATCTTGATTGGAAGGTCAGAGGAGAAAGGTTACTAAAGCTACGGAGACACGGGCATACATTTCAAGAGAAAGTTGTTGACAATTACTGTGGTTTTTTTACTATGTACTAATATTGCTATGTAAGTAATTTCCAACAGAGTCATGAACAAACACATTTTAATTCTTAAGGGTTTATTTCTAGATATAAGTCAAAGAAACATAAAATGGCTTGAGTTGGAAGGGACCTTTAAGGTCATCTATTCCTAACCCCTCTGCCTTGGGCAGGGATGCCTTCTGCTAGACCAGGTTGCTCAAGGTCCCACAAAACAGTTCCAGGGATAGGGCTCCCACTATTTCTCTTGGCAACCAGTTTCAGTGCCTCAACACTCTCAAAGTAAAGAATTTAATGAATAATCTACCCTCTCTCATTTTGAAGTTATTCCTCCTTGTCCTATCACTACATGCCCTTGTAAAAGGTCCCTCTCTAGCTTTCTGCTATAAGGTCTCTCTGAAGCCTTCTCTTCCCTAGACTGAACAGCCCAAACTTTCTCAGCCTGTCTTCACAGGAGAGGTATTCCAGCCCTTTGATTATCTTCATGACCCTTTTCTGGACTGATTCTGAACAGATCTACGTACTTGCTGTATTGAGATCCCCAGAGCTGGATGCAATACTCCAGGTGGAGTCTCATAAGAGCAGAGGGGCAGAATCCCTCTCTCAATGTGCTGGTCACACTTCTTTTGATGTAGCCCAGGATATGGTTTGTTTTCTAGGATGCAAGAACACATGGCTGGGTCATATCAAGATTCTCATCCACCAGCACCCCCAAGTCCTACTTGGCAGGGCTCCTCTGAATCTTTTCTCTGCCCAGATGTATTTGTGCTTGGGATTGTCCTGACCCAGATGCAGGACCTTGCATTTGGCCTTGTTGAACTTCATGAGGTTTACACAAGCCCACCTTTCAAGCCTGCCAAGGGTCCTCTGAATGGCATTCTTTCCCCCACCCCTGCCCCTNTAGACCAGGTTGCTCAAGGTCCCACAAAACAGTTCCAGGGATAGGGCTCCCACTATTTCTCTTGGCAACCAGTTTCAGTGCCTCAACACTCTCAAAGTAAAGAATTTAATGAATAATCTACCCTCTCTCATTTTGAAGTTATTCCTCCTTGTCCTATCACTACATGCCCTTGTAAAAGGTCCCTCTCTAGCTTTCTGCTATAAGGTCTCTCTGAAGCCTTCTCTTCCCTAGACTGAACAGCCCAAACTTTCTCAGCCTGTCTTCACAGGAGAGGTATTCCAGCCCTTTGATTATCTTCATGACCCTTTTCTGGACTGATTCTGAACAGATCTACGTACTTGCTGTATTGAGATCCCCAGAGCTGGATGCAATACTCCAGGTGGAGTCTCATAAGAGCAGAGGGGCAGAATCCCTCTCTCAATGTGCTGGTCACACTTCTTTTGATGTAGCCCAGGATATGGTTTGTTTTCTAGGATGCAAGAACACATGGCTGGGTCATATCAAGATTCTCATCCACCAGCACCCCCAAGTCCTACTTGGCAGGGCTCCTCTGAATCTATTCTCTGCCCAGATGTATTTGTGCTTGGGATTGTCCTGACCCAGATGCAGGGCCTTGCATTTGGCCTTGTTGAACTTCATGAGGTTTACACAAGCCCACCTTTCAAGCCTGCCAAGGGTCCTCTGAATGGCATTCTTTCCCCCACCCCTGCCCCTGCATGTTGACTGCACCACACAGCTTGGTGGTGCTGCCACATTTGCTGAGGGTGCACTCAATCTCACTGTCAATTACACCAACAAAGATGTTAAACAGAGTTGTTCCTGTGCCCATACCTCTAGGAACACCACTCATCAGTTGGTCCCCATTTAGACATTGAGCCATATTCTGCAAAAACAACTTTCTGTCTCTGCATGTTTCCCTCCTTCCCCCACCCTGCTCCCCAATGTTCAGAATATCCTGTGAATCCTCAGGAAAACTCACTGAAGTAAAACTGGAGGCAGAGAAGTGACTGTGTATGCACATGCATCAAGTTTAAATCTAATTTTGCTGTTAAATGAGTAGAGTTATATATATTTATCAATATATTTAAATGAATCTGAAAACTTCTTGTCATTTATTACACAGTAACTTTGAGTGTTTATATCCTTATGTTGCCAGGTATTAAGATGCAGGACCTTGCATTTGGCCTTTGCCTAAAATCAAGGGGAAAACTTTTAAGGAAATATTATCTGTGTGAGGTAAAGAGTAGTTCTTTACTGAAAAGCTTTTCAGGTTCAAAAAGTATATAGACACATGCCCTGCACAGGGGCACTTACTAATTTTATAACATTACTTAATTACCATAGCTAAAGGTTACATCCAACCCAAGAACCATCCACCCTGGTGCCACCCTCAGGTCTGCCTCTTGGCACACCTCCCTATATCCGGGTGGATATGTCGGTGTGTTGAGC
>VXAU01005163.1:0-50539 GCA_013399695.1 Formicarius rufipectus | reverse complement strand
TTTTTTTCCCTCTCCTTCAACTTCCTCTGGTCTCCTGAGATGAAAAAGAGATCTCATCCTAATTCAAACATGTTTCAAACAGTTACATTTCAGAGAATTAACTTTCACTTGTAGAAAATTGCTCCTTGTGATCTCTCTTTCCTCCTTGTGATGTATCAGGGAATATATAAAATAGCTCAAATTTGATATGATATTTTTCTTTTGAAATTATGATTTATCATGAGTTGTTATTTTCTGTGTAGTGGAAGTAAACTCCAGACATTATTAACTGTATATAAGCAGTAAAACATTTGGTGTACCTCATTGTCCCCTTGCAGCATGTTTTATCACACTATTTATTAAAATAAATGTTAGAAAGAAAAGAAACAGGAGAAAACTAAAGCAATCTCGTGATCTCTACAGCACTGCATCCAGCTCTGGGATCCCCAGCACAGGAAGGCCATAGACCTGTTAGAACAAGTCCACAGAAGGGCCACCAAGATAGTTCGAGAGAGGGATTACCTCTCCTATGAGAAAAGGCTTAGAGAATTCTTCAGCCCAACAGCTGGGTAGACCTAATTGAGGCCTTCCAGTACCTGAAGGGAGCCTACAAGAAAGATGGAGAGTGACTGTTTACAAGGATATGCAGTGACTGCTTCGAACTGAATGGCTTCAAACTGAGAGTAGGTTTAGATTAGATATTAGGAAAAAAAAAAACCTTTACTGTGAGGGTGATGAGGCACTGGAAGAGGTTGCCAAGGGAAGATGTGGATGCCCCATGCCTGGAGGTGTTCAAGCCCAGTCTAACTGCAGGTGTTCCTGTCCGTGGCAGGAGGGTTAGAGTCAGATCATTAAGGTCCCTTCCAACCCAAACCATTCTACAATTCTATGATTCTACGATTTCCATTTTGCATTAAAATATGAAGGACATATTGACAACTTAGTGCAAACAATAGTGCCACCTTGGCAGTTCTACCTCGTGGCAGTGAATGGCAAGTTGCTGAATTAATCAAAATTATAGTATTGCTTGAATATGTTAAATGCTCTGGCTCCATTCCCTCCCTTAAGGAATGCATTTCAACTTCCCTTTGCCTAGGTCTGGACTATACTCTGCTTGATATGGTCTATTACATGTGTATGGCTTATATATGAAGCTGAGTGATTACTGGGCAAAGCTTATGCTGTTGGACAAGTTTATTCCACAACTGAATCACCTTTTATTGCTCTGCAGGATTTCCACAATGTTTCTCCATTAGTTCCAGATGGTCAATAAGAACAATTTTTATGCTATTTGCAGAAGCATCCAAACTTGGCAGTAAGATACAGGCTAGAGTAGTTCAACCACTTTTGCTAATTCTGCTGTAAAAAAAATTGAGATGCTGTAGGCTGTGAGAATATATTCAACATTTGCATTTATTCTTAGGGGAAATACTACACTGGTAACCTGCCTTGCTGCCCTATGGACAGGCTGCTCCTGGAAGGAAGAGCTGTGAAAAAGTTTCCTGTTGACCAGAGATCATATGTAAGTTTTGTTGGATATTTTACAGATCAATGATACTTTCAGATGGAAGTTTTCATATCTAATGGTTTTGCTCATGTTCTCACCTCCAGTAATTTTCACTATAATGCATGCTCATCAGTAACTCTGTTCATGGAAGTCTCCAAAGGGTCTTTAGCTGGAAGAGACTTTCAGAATTAGTGAACCTAAAGAAAATGTAAAATAGAAAATTTTCATGTCTGAACTGGATTTATCTGTGAGCCCACAGAAAGAACACATTATCTGCCTTTTTTTTTTAAATTTTTTCCCCTACAGCACACTGTGTTCACTTTCCATTTCCCAAGGGCTAGAAAAACCTGATATAACTGTTCAGTCTGACCTGTGACATAGCAAAGAACTCAACTCTGCTTTCTTTGGTTTCTCTGATGTATGTTGTAGATGAATTTATATAAGTTATTTGCAGTCAAGTAAATTTGTCTGTATTTCTGAGATAGTGTTTCCTCCAGACAGGAAATGTCAATTTTTTTCCGAGTTGAACACTGTTATCAATGTTGCTTAGTACAGGACAGTCTGAGATTCCACAGTTACAGCAGGACAAAATTGCTCTAGCAGGAAATTTAAAATAGGAGGGATTGAGAATGACACCAAATCAACAAGATGAGTAATTTGGAGGAGGTGTGATCAGCTCTAGTATCTCTTTCAATTGGAACAATAGGAATTTTGAGGTGAACCTTGCTTGAACTAGCTTAAATTATGGACTGCATACTCCAGTACATAATGTAAAGAAGACAATTTTCTGTTACTGGCAGGAAGCATGGAAAAAATCATCTGAAAATGAGCAACTTGGGAACACAGTTTCAGAGAAAGTGATTTCATGTCAAAGAATAACAAACACATGAAAAAAAAAAGTTGAGAAGGGAGGTGAATCGAGCTAGAAGCAGTAATATGTTAAAAGTAGAAATAAGTGAGATTCTTAGCAGACATGCAACAGGAAAAGAGAAAAAAAAATAATGTGAAAATGAGAGACACAGGAAAAAAAATAAAAGGGATTGGCCTACACTCCTGGATTGTCACTAGCTTTTTTGTCCTAATATATAATGATTCTGTTATTCTTCTATTGTGGCAGACATTTACAGTAAAAGAAGTGGCACTAATGACAACTAGCTAATCTTTTCAATAGAGGATTAGCACTGGGAAGTTAAATAGATTTGTTAGATTAACATTCAGACTCTGAGTGCAGAGAGAAAGGGATGGGGAGATAACAGTAGGAGTCTTAGAGAATGGAATGTGGAGACAGACTCTGAAGTAACTATGTAGTATTTATTGAGTACCTCTATTGTTTCATCTCTCTCTGACAAGTTGTCCTTTCATATTCCTTGGTGACAGAGGCCAAATTAGGGGTAGGAAGCATTTGTTTCTCTTAGTTTAGCTACTGACTTACTACACATGTTTCTTTCACTTCCCATCCCAGCTCTATCTTATTTTTTTCTCTCTGGAAATCGGGATTCATAGTGCTTAACCACTTCACAGGGTTATAGTGAACATCAATGTTTGTTTCAAGATACCCCATCAGAGAGAAAGAAGTGCAATATATCAGTAAGGATAATTGTCTTCTCTAGCTGATGCCCCTATTGATATGGAAATAGATAAATTTGGAGTTTGGAGTCCTACTGGGAAAATGTAATTGCATAATTTCTACAACAGTGTAATCTTGCTGGTGCCTTTGAAGAATCTAGGCAATTCTACCAGATTCCAGCTGTATTAAATGACCTTGCTGGAAGACCTTACATTAGTAAAAGCTGTTTATTTAAACATTTCATTTTCAGTAACTTGCTCAGTCTAACAACAGTTATTCAGCTTCCATATCATGACAACCGCATCTAATCCCAGACGAAGAAACAAATACCTTGAAAATGATCTTTTGAGAAATAAGTTTTTCTAATGATTTCTCTGACTATTGTGATTGCCATGACTGTTTTTCAGAAATTAGCTGTTATGAACATTTTGTATTTGTCCATAGGCACCTTCAGTGATTTCCTTGAGCAGCTGATTTATGCAAAGTAAAGAGGTAGTAATGGGTTAAACCTGTCACTTGGCTAGTGCTACCTTTTGAGGTTCAACTGTTAGCTAGAACTTCCCAAACCTTGATTTTTCCTTCCCCTTATTTTCGGTCACTGGTGCAGAATTTCTGCCTATTAGTTGTTAACATAAGCATAGCTTGACTGAATGTGAAACCCCTTCTGTTCTCAAAAGATAGAAGTTTTACAGACTGAAAAATATTGGTTATGTAGAAGGAAAACAGGACTGAAATATAGTAATTAGTAATGATTAAAACTACTTAGTTGCCTGTATTGGGAGGAGTTATACATCATATTTTCAGTTTTGCTTATTTTTAGATCTGCTTTTTTCCCCCAGCCAATACAATACAATCTAGTCAGTGAAATTTTGGCCTTACTAGTTACTGGACTGAAGCTGATTAATTAACTGCCCATTTTTCTTCATATCTGTAAAGCAAAGTGAAGAGGAATGAAGCCAATTAATATTATAGAAGAATATGCCAGCTAACCTGTCCAATGTGAAGGGCTTATAAAAAACTGTGAACTACTTAAAACTTGTAAGTTTCCTCTAGAAACCCAAACTGTGCTTTAGTTTGAACTCACCTTCTGTCTGATGAATCTTTTACTTTGGTCCCTCTAGAAATTATTCTCCTGTTTATATTTCAGGTAGAATAAATCCCAGATGATTGAGATGATGTCCCTACCCATTTCAAGTCTTACAATATTTAAAATTTTAAAAAAAGTGTGAAAAACTCGGAAGCTCTCTAGTGAATAACATCCTCTTCCACTCTTATCTTCAGTAGACCCCAGTAGCTGGTAAGAGGAGGTAGACTATAGATAGGTAAGGAAGTGGTGGGAAAAAGCTAGTGGAAGCTTTGGAATTGGCTCTATTCTGAATTAAACCCTAACTTTTTATTCCTTATGTGAAGAGTGTTGTGAAACTTTGTAGCAACCAACAGCTGAGATGGTGCAAATAATTGTGTCTGCCAGAAGACCCAAAAGCAGATGAGGCTGCATGTAAAATCTTTTCTGTCCCATATAAAAGACCTAAGTTGTGTTCTTCAATTATTTGGTATGGTAGACTTAACCATGGATAATAAGGCTGCCTCTAGATAAAATATTCTCATTCTGATATGGCTTCAACTGTTCAGAAGATAGTAGTATATGTTAACTCTTGCCACCCAGAATGAGGCATGTTTTCTTCTAACCTTGTCTAGGTTTGGGAGACTGCATGTAATATAAGAAAAAGGCCAGTCGGGATCTTAAGGAGAAGGCTGCATGTAAGACACTTTTGACTGATAAACAGACACTGGTTTTAATCACTGCCTGATTTTGAACATTATAATTTTAAATCTAGGTGTTAGATTACATATTTTATGACATATGGGCCCCAGTTTTATGATTAGAATTCAGTGCTGTACAAGCACTATTGGAATCCTCTCATGTAATGACACCCCAAAAGCTTGGAATAACAGAAACTGCTAAAAGTCTTTTGGATCTTTTAGCAGCAAAGGTATTTATTGTCAACGTTGGGAAGCTAGCCAGCTTGTGCTGGACAAACTAGCTCCAAATCACCAGTGCAAAACAAGGTAATTTATATAGCCCACATGCATGATTGCAACATCTCTACATACATATTCATGCAATTACAGCATTTACTCATACATATTAATGATAGACAGAGCCTAGGTAGAGTCCAGGCAGGGCTTGGAGTGGAGTTTTTCAGATTCTTCTCTTGGAATCAATATCGGGTGGTCATTTCTGCTCTTCAGCCTCACTCAAGGAGTTTCCTGCTCTTCTACACCACTGTGACCCTCTCAACTTTCTTTGCTGGTGACCTGGTTACTGAAGCTGACAAAAACCACTGGCTTAAGGCCATTCTTCCTTATTCAAATGTCTACCTTATTTTCATTTATGACCACTAGGTTTATTATGTTGGACTCCTAGCATTCTTCTAAGCTTTTTGGTCCAGTAGGCAGAACAGGACAAGCTATCATTTAGTGCCAGGCAGAACAAGCATTGAGCTTTTCTCTTCTCCTAGCTCAGATACAAAGTTCTGAGTTAACTCCTTTTGTACCTTTCTCTGTTATCATTAATCATATTTTTTGTTCAGATATGGTTATTTTCAGAAAGGTTACAATGGAATGGCAAAGCAAGGGGTGATCAAAATTGGTTTAAGAGTGAGTAGCAGAGGGAACATAACACAGTGAAGTACTTAAAATGTACTTGTTTCCTAAGAGTGGATTTCATCATTTTAGAGCTAAAGTGTTGTTTCAGTAAGGGAACCCTTCACAGCAGGAATTCTCATTATGTGTCACTGGCTTACACAGTACTTCCCCAGGCTCTGAACTTGCACTTTGTTGTTCCCTTTTACTTACTGCAATGTGCCAAATTGTGGTTCCAAAAGAGTTACAAGTGAATAGTCTGAGTATATAAAAATTTGTTTATTTGTTTGTTTTCTCATTTATATTGGTCTAAAAAAGTAGTACTTATACCAACAGAAAGATGACATAACATTATGATCATCCCTTTTATAATTTGATATCACAAAGTATTTTCCTTTTGGTTATCCTGCCCTTGTCTATATAGCCAAGACTGGGTCATTTCCAAAAGCTTGGTCTTTCAGCATTTATAGTTTTCAGTAAATTTCATACAAATCCACAGGTCTTCCAAGAAATCATTCCAAACAAGAAACAGACTTTCTAGACTGTGGTGACACATTTGGATATGAGAAAGTGGTTTTCAAAGTAGTGCTTTTCCAACCATTATCTACTTGCTATACCCTACAGTGATCCATCTCAGCCAAAATGAATGCTGACTCATTTCTGGGGTCTTTTCTCCAGAATTTCTGGAAGAGATGCCAAGCTGTAACTGTTCACCAAATTGTGTAAAATATGAGACAATTCAGGCATTGGTTCCTAAAGACCTTTGGAAAACATGTCAAAAGTAAGAGCAGCACCCTTCAAACTGCAAAAAGCCTTAGGGTATTAGCTACTTGCTCTATAATATTTATTTTCTTCAGTTCTTTTAAAAAGGCCTATAATGGCATTAGCCCTGGCATTAGAACACTGGTTAAATGATGGCTCAACTCTCTTCAAGCCATGATCTTTCCAGTTGGTCATTAATCCCCAACTGGTGCCAAAGGCTGCGGTATGTTTAATTCATGGAGGTTACACAAATTGCTTCCTGTGACTATTTGCAGATGTAAATTCAGGAACAAATTAACTTCTTTGCATTTTTTGTTAGAAACCTCCAACCTTCTTGATATATGTGTCTATGGAGAAAAAGCACTCAAACTCTCACAACTTTGAACACATCTCACTGCAGAAGAAAAGAGAGAAGAAAATAGAAGGGAAGGGAGGGGAAAGGGAGAGGGAAAAACATCTTTGTACCCTAGTTCCCCTTATATTTCCACAGTGGCACGGGGTAAATATGTTTTTAGTACCCCTGTTAGAACTTTAATTTTTCTATAACTGCAGGTTTAGTTGTTTGTGAATTTGTCCTTTGCCCTGTAGCTCCACTGGGGATGCAGACTGGGCTGTATGAAGAGTTGGTGTATGTACCATTCTCTCCATGACAGGTGACATTTTGGCCACCAGCAGCTGACTAATGAAGTTGATAATAGACTCCACAATATTCAGTGAAAAAAAAAAAAAAAGGCAGTGGTGGTGGTGACTTTTGATCAGTAGACTGCTTTATAAAGAGTACCATCAAGGTCAAGAGCTAATTTTACCACAGCTGTAACATGCAGGAGCACGATCCAGAGATATTTAGCAGTGCAGAGAAACACCAGACAAAATGCACAATGCAATGCAGATTTTCATAGAATTTCTTAGCACCTCAGTGCTTTTTCTTCAGCAAGCACTATTAGATTTCTTGCTAAACCCTCTCTCTTGATTTCTGTACTGCCTGTTTTTCTTTTTAAGGTTACAAAAAGTATTTAGTATATGTAATTAATAAAATTTAATCCCCTTCATTTTTAAAGTGTCAACCTGTAAATGGAAAGTATGAAGTATATGACTTCTTATTGTTTCAGAGCTGAAAGTCTTCTATCTAAAGTTTCTTTATTGCTTTCTTTACACCACTTATCATTTCTCTCTAAGAAAAATGAAAAATAGAAAGCCTACTTTACCAACCCCCTCCAAATCTGGCTCTTACACAAGAATATCAAGACTATGTACATCAGAAGTGTCGCACATGTTCAATTGACAATCTGACAATACCTGCCTGGGCCCTTCAGAAGAAGCAATGTGATAGCATTGCATTTTCTTTCATGTTTCATCCTGTAGTTGAATCTGACTTCATCTTAAGCATTTGGATGCTGTGCTAATGATGAAGTACAAATTAAGAACTGGAGAGAGATTCTGTATACCTGGAATGGAATTTCACAGCCACATTTGTAGCCACAGAATTGCAGATGGCGTGAAAAGAGTGTTGATTAAAATAATCAATCTAGTACTTAATAGCATTGTACGTTTTCAGATACAACACATTAATAGATTAATCTTTGCCACACCCCATGGGGTGTTTTTCTTTGCAGTTCCTATATACATAAACTGAGAAACTGCACACAAGGAGACAGACTTAAATTTAATTTGTTGTTATAACAGCTCTTGATCTTGTTGAGCACTGCTCTATAACAGAAGTAACTGCTTTGTGGTTATTTTATTTTCTCACTGAATTCAGCCAACTCTGAACCCTTAGTTACTGGATAAACTAAGAAGGTAAAAAAGTTGTCACTGTCATGAATTTTTTTCTTGCCCCTTTCCTCTCTCCTTAGATTGTTCCCCAGCCAACATAGCAGAGAAATTGTGTAGCACTGGCTAGTTAAAGAAGGCCTAAACTGTTTTAGCCCCTAAAGTTTCAGGTAGTGCATCAGCCACAGAATTTACACTCCTCTTCTTCCTTATGTTGCCTTTTGTTAGGATGGTTGGGATGGAACTGGAGACCATCTTTAATGCCTGAGGCAGACAGGTCATTTACAAGGAATAAAATAAGGGGATGTTTTTTTGCTTAGGTATCAGAATAATTTATTTGACTATGGCAAGTGTCTTGCCATGAGGGGGATGGGAGTGGGAATCAAACAGAAAGCCAGGCATTGTGCAGTTGATGAAGGTGGCTTTTGAACAGTGAAGTGTATTTTTATTGCATCATTTATCTCAAATAAATAATTGAGGTTCAGTGACTCCTTACAGGAAATGACATGCAGACCAGCCTTGTTTTAGGCTGAAGTAGAAGCATTTATCATGTAAATGAAATCTGAACTGTGCCAGTGGGATGCATACATTGAAGGGATAATGGGTGGATGATATATTTTGTTATCCTAAACCTTATTTATCTACTTCAATTTATTTTTTTTCAAATAAGCAACTATAGTGATAATTGCCAAATGTCTATACAATAGAAGAACATGATTATCTAAAGGACTTCAGGACATCTGAAACCATTATCAGGTAGTGAGGCATTAGCTGGGAGGATGGTCTCAGGGGCCTGCTTTTACATCTGTTCTCTCCCCCATTCTTACTCAGCTTTACTTTACTTTTCTCTGTAAAAAGTCAACACCAAACTTAGGATGCCCAAGACTAACCTAAAAGGTGCTAAGAATTCTGTGTGTTCCCTAAGTGCTAAGTTCCATAATTTTGCATTTAAATCATGAGAAGCTGATGGCCTAGAGGACATATCTGTATAGTACAGTGAAGCGTCCTGAAGTGGTATGTGAAAATTGACATAGCTGGTACTAGAAACAGTTTATCTGCACGTGTCAGAAATTACTGTCCTAAAACATTGTGGAAGGGGAGTTTGATATTTCAGAAACTAAATAGGTTGATTTAACCCACTCACACTCTCATGCCACCACCTGAACAAATATTAGGATTTGTGAGCCCAAGGTCAGTTTTATGCTGTATAGGGGATGAGATGTGCCAACCACTAAGTGCTCATCACATTCTGGAGTTCTTAGATGATGCTGAGTTAATTTCAGACTGGTCTTTTAAACTCACTAAGAATCAAGTTATTATGGCATTGTCCTCTGATACAGAATCTTACATAAGTTTCCATAACTCTTAGGCAAGATTACTGCTTGTTATCCATTTTATCTTGTTTGTAAAGTGTGTTGGGAAGAATACACATCTGTGTAGCTATAGCCTGTTTTCCTTGTGGTCTAACAAGAACAGGAGTAGCATATGTGATGGGCTGTGACCTTGATGGCATCCTCCTGTTGTCAAAGGGCCTGATGACTCATTTGTGCTACGTTCTTACCAGGGTGCAGGCATTTTGTCCTTCACATGAATAGCACATTTCTCATTTCTATTTCTGGGAACTATGTCCTTTGTTAGCAATGCAGACGAAACTTTTAACACTTCTTGCTGTGTTTCTTCTGGGGCTTTCACATATTAATTGCCATTCATATTTAATTTACGCTAATCTTAATATTCCTATTACAAGTATGTATACATCCCTCAGGGCAACTTAGATTTAGAGTAAGTGCACTGGGGCAGAATACCAAATAACATGGCTGTGGACATACATATCTGCTTATTGGCTGAGAGTCCTAACTCAGCTTGAATGACTTTAATGTCCCCACTCTGAATCATTTTTAATGGTCCCAGTTTTGAAACTGTTGTGCACACAAGGTCAACAGATCATCAGGAAGACACTGGCATAGAGTTACCAGGTCATTATATAGTTACAGTGGACTAGTTTGGACTACTATCTTTGTTCTCAGGCTATTACAGTTTGTTTTTCTGTACGTTTTTTCTGTTGTGAATATGTTCCCCAGAAAGCGCATGGTTTGCAGTTGCAAAAGCATTCATCATCACTTTCACAAGTTCCCAAATGGCATATCAGGCAATGGAGGTGATTTTCCTCAGTAGCTTCACAACTCACTGAGCTGCTGTGCAGCGTTACTGACTGCACAGTCACTTTCTGAACTGAGTTAATGCAGCAGCAGTTTATGATCAGTCATCATAAACACCAGTTGCTTTATAGCAATAATTGGCTGGTCCTATCAATGGTTAGGAAGCACAACACTGTTTGAATCTGTGATTTAAAAAGGTAGCTGGAACTACAAAAGCAGCTTTTGACAAATAGTGACTGTAGCTACATTAGCACAGTGTTAGCAGAGTAAAAACCTTTTAAAGAGAGTTGAGAACTTTTAGAGTTCACTAATGTGGACATATGCAGTGGTTCAGGGCTGCATCTTAGTGAATTATTCAGCATTAAGAGTGTCCTCATAAATGGTACATTGTAGGATGTTTGCTCCAAATCCATATCTTATTTGTGCAGTAGTTTAAAAACAATAGCAGTCAGCCATCCTGACAAGCAAGGTAGTTGCTATCCACAAGATGGGAGTGCATCTCACTGCTGTGACACATGAGGAGATTAAGAGAAAACAGCTGGAATTATTTAGAGTTTCATTGACCCATTCATAAATTACTTGAAGGAATGTCTACAGAGACTTTGGCTTTAAGAGGTGACCGAAATGACCACAGAGAGCTATTACCAATTCTAAAAAATGAGTAACTCTGCATTAAGTGTGTTAATAGCATGATGAGCTTGAGAGCATAGGACTGCTATTATATCCAAGAGAACTAAAGCAAATCAAAGTCAGGTCTGGTATCAGATTTAGAAGTAGTGACTTCCAGTACTAGATAAACTTGAAGCAGATAAAAAACAGGTTGATGTACAATGCCTGTCAGTGATGCCTTTTATATGGTGACTGTTGCTATGTTTATTTCAAAATTGCATAAGGGTGTCTGTAATTTCACATAGTAAATCACATAGAAAAATTCAAACTAACTGGTACAATCCTATTTATCAAGAAAAGGAGCATGTAATATCAAATCTAAGGTATTCAATACTATGAGTTGGGGATTCACAACCAGACCCCAGCAACAAATTAATTTTTGTATCCTGATAATTTACAGTGATTTTTACCAATTTACTTTTTTGTTGATTTTGGGGTCAGGGAATATGCATGTTCCTTCAAAAAAAAAGTCATTGTGGTAAACATCTGAAGAAATCTCATATTTAAAACCAGTACCTTTAAATTATAGTTGAAAACATAATTTTATGCAAATTCGTATGTACTGATTTATTGTTGTTGTCAGCCCTTGCTATTCCGTAGACTACCTAGCAATTGCAGAGAAATAATTCCAAGTTGTATTGCAAACTATAGTCCACCAGCAGCATCTGCTAAGTGATAGAGGATCTGATTCCCTGTGTATGGCAGTACACGTGTGTACATAAACTGATTTACTTTTAATGATTAGCTTCTTGTTAAAATAAAGTTTTATACAGCAACTTTTAAACTTATTCATTACTGATACTGGCCAATTGAAAGATAATTATTATCCAATTATAAGGCATGGAATTTCAGAGACAAAGATGTAGGATCTAGTCTGTGGCAATGTAGTAACCGTTGGTCATAAGTCTCTTTACAAACAAAGCACATTGATCAGTTTCTTTTGTGCGTAGACTGTGCAAGAACATAACAGCTCTGTCATCTCCAAGCTCCTTGCACTGCTCTCAGGCAGTGATTCAGTACAGTGAGGAACATGAGTGCTTATTAAATTATCACAACTACCTTCTTGTGCTCAAGAGAGGACCTGAAATTGCCTCAAATTGGTGGGCAGACCTTTCTTTGCAAGACGGTTATGAAAGGTAGGGGGAGAGATGACTTTCTTTTGTTTTTTGGCAGTCACCATACTGTTCAGGGAACAGGGCCAAAGGACCACAGCTTGCATTGTTCTTTCAGAAGGCTTTAGTAATTCATTGACATCGGAGGAAGATGTCTCTCACCCCTTTCCTACTCCTCTGTTTCTCTCTTCACCTTCACATTCTCTGTCCTGATGCCCCATCATTTCCCCTGTCCGGTGCTTTATGGAGGTAATCTAACTTCCTGACACTGTTCTGTAGGTTAGTTGTCTCGCAGTCTTGAAAATTGAATCATCCTGTGAGTCCAAAAAGCCCTGCTTTTAAGTATATGTGGATGGAGGGGAGTGAGGAGGAAGAGAATGATCGCACCCTTTTAGCTTTCTTGTCACCCCATCTCAAGTACTGATTTGAGTTGCTAGAACTTCTTTGTACAGCAGCTGATGTGTAATCTGCATGTTCTTCTAGAAAGTGATGCAGAAATAGAGGAGACAGTTTTTTTTAGAGTTTGAGTTAATCAGCAAAGGTCCTGCCTCTGTGTTTCTCACACAGTAATTCAGTTATTCCCTCAAGCTGAAACTGTCTTCTAGAGTCCTCATCAGGTGTCATCAAGACAAGATACCTTCTATGCACCTTCCAGGATATGTTCTATACATGTAGATAAAAACTGAGATAGAGTCTTCCACAAGGTCTCCTCAGAGATGATAGACAGGAACTAGTGAACCAGAATGAGAAGGAAGTAAGAAAATGTGCTGTTCGGTTCTTTTCCTTATACCACAGAGTATGTGTTTGTGACTTGAAGTGCTGAGGGATCCCCAATGAATCCTTTTTCCACATGCACTTTGAATTTTAACACTGTATGTATTACAGACAAATGCAGTAAACAGCAACTGGCTTTGACATTAAGAAAATGCAACTACTCTGCTTCCCATTTAAAACTGTGTTTCTACAGCTCCTCATTACTCATTAAGAATCCAGATACAGCATTTTTTTTTCAGCCCAATCTTATGCAGCAACTGTTGCACATCTCACTTTATGGAGAACAGATCTGTTTAAGCAAACACAAGTTTGGTTTTGACAAGGTAGGCTGATAAAAGGAGCTGTGCTGACATCTACCTGCATTTCTCAAAAGCATTTGACTTCATACCACATGACATTCCAATTAAAAAATTGGAACTTTGCAAAATTAATGTAGCACCTAATAAATATATTAGAATTGTCTGATGGATTTCAAAAAAGGAATTGTAAATGAGGCATCATCATCCACAGAGGGTATTTCCAGTAGGGTTCCATGGGGATCTTTTTCAGTCTAACACAATGCAGAAGTTTTTTTAATGGTTCAGAGATAAGGAAATCAGTGCCTGAAAAATTTGCAGAGGACACAGCATTAGTAAGAGTAAACAGTGGTAAAGTTGGTTCACTTTGGCAGATCAGTTTAGTTCATTTGGAAAGTAGGTCTTGTTTAACCAGTACAAATGTTAATGTAGCAAAATGCAAAGTTGTTTTTTTGGGACCAAGGACGATGGGCTACACATGCAGAGTGGGTACTTGCTTCCGGGGAAACAGTGACCCTGAAAGGAGTTAGAAGTCAGGGTGGATAATTGACTGAACAAGAAATCTGTGTGATGCTGTTGCTGAAAACTAATGTGACCTTGGATGAATAAGCAGAAAACTGCTGATTAGGAATAGGAAAGCAGAGTATGACCCTACACAGTGATGTACTCTTATGGAGTCTGAACAAGACCATTAAATGGATCCCTGATTTGGGAGCTGAGTCTAGATTGTAGGAGGTGAAAACACTGCACAACACAACCCTCTGAACATGGTATGCTGAACTGAAGACACCTGAGGAAGTTCTCTGTCACCAGAGATCTGTTTGAGTTGAAGCTTTCCTTGACATAGAATCGTAGAACATGATGAGTTGAAAAGGACCCTCCCTTCCTTCTCTATCTTCTATATTAATTGCTTTTCATTCCTCTTAAATATTTATATGACCTCAATTTGATGTTTAGATTTAGGGTGTTGCTATTGAAGCCTACCCCCATGTGGAGAGCCTGACAGTGAGATGACTGTTGCTATGTATTGCAGAGACGTGGAGAATTTATTCCTCTCTTGTTGAAAAGAATTTTTGAATAACCATAGCAACAGTAAAACCTGCTGTGAATCTTACAGCATGAAGTGTTTCTGATATCTGCTTCTGGGGATCAAGGAGTCAGTCAAGGATATCTCTTCTGTGTGGTGTTATTCCTTCCTGCCCCAGCTCTCCCACGTTGATACCAGAGACATCAGTATGAAGAGAAGTGAACAGTTTCTGACAGATATCTTTTAATGCAGTTTTCTTCTGTTCTGCTTTTCTGTGATTGCTCATGCATTGGCTGTGGATTTTTTTTAATGACTTATTTAAAAGAAATCAGTGTGAAATGTTTAATTTCTGATGTTGGATATTCAAAGCAAACCACACAAATGCTTGAAGAACTATGTATTTTGTAGAGAGTGAAAAAGGACATCCAGCTGATACAAAATGGTTTACCTGGGTTAATTAGATCCACTTCAGGGAGTTCAATGGGAATGTGATGACCTGGTGAGGAAAATAAAATCACATGTATGCTAAGTTTAGGGCTAGTTTCTCTTTTATCCTAGAAGCTTAAAAAATTTTGGTGTAACTTAAGTATTTTTGATGTGAGGTAAGTTAAGTTCTCCTTCATTTTCCTTGAGCTGAGAGCCTGTATCTGAACAGCCAGTGGGACTCAGATTCTGTGTGCCAGCTTAAGTCTGAACTGACTCTGTGTATTTAGATTATTATTTTTATTATTTTTATCTCTCCAGCCAGCTTGTTCCAGTCTCACTCTCACAGGTGAGAGTAAGGCCTGCATTAGGTTGTGAATTTAGATGATGCCTACTGCTTGTCTCATGGTTTCATCATGAGTTTCTCTGGTGTAAAATGTACATGACTGAATTCAAGAATTGTTAGTCCATTGTGTCCTAACAGAAATGTCTTAATTTTAAAATGTCTAATTCTATATTCTGCGTACACTGAAGTCTTGTGACAGGTGCTGCCTGCCACACTCCAAACCAGCAATATCATGTTGTCACATTGCTTTGGCAGTATTATATTTGCTGAGGTTGTGTTGAGCATATATATGTGCAGTCTCTGCTTATGGCCCAACTTGCCTTTGCTTGATTCAGTACAAAGTCAGTGCAAGCTCAGATCTGCCAGCAAAGCCTGGCAGAGGTGCCACATTGAAAAATTAAAATACTTTGTTATGATTATTAAGATATTAGAAACTGTCCCTCACTGGCAAGGAAAGCTTTCATTCAGTTGTTTAAAAGTCTTTTTGTTTGCCTTTCTCCCATATAAATAAAAAAACCCCAAAAACATAGTACCCCCTCTCAGGAAGTATAAGCTGTTGTTCAGCTTCTTCAGGTTCCACCTGAACATCAGGAAATACTTTTTTATGAAGGTAATGAAGCACTAACAGAGAATGCACAGAGAGGTTGTGGATTCTCAGTCCTTGGAACTATTAAAAAAACATCTGGACACAGTCCTGGGCATCCAGCTCTATATGGCCCTTCTTGAGCACTGGTGTCAAACCATATGACCTGGAGATGTCCCTTTCAACTTCAACCATTTTGTGATACTGTATTGATAAACCCTTCATGGGCTGTAGTTGGTGACACAGAAGAAAATATAAACGTGGCATATGGCTTCCAGTGTTGACAAGTCTGTCATTGCTCTAGGAGGCAGAGATCAAAAGTCAGTATTCCTTGCTGTGTATCAACTTGCAAGTCTCTTAGCCTCCCCACAGCTGTTCCCCAGATATATGAATATTTCCTTGACTATGATACTCTGAACTTCATCAGAGGGGTGTGTAAAGTGTCTGGAGATGTGCAGATTGTAGGCATTATGGGAGCAACTCTTCTGTGTTATACTGTACCAAGAGTTTTCATGCCGGTGAAACCAGTATGTGGGCATTCAGTTCGAGACAAGAAAGTATCTCTTTTGGGCTTGTGGCATTCATTTACATTAAACAAAACAAAACAAACAAAAAAGACAGTACCCGTGTGACAGAGCAGAAAAGCCTGTTTTCCACAAACCTTTTAAAAATAAGCACTGTTGCTGCGCTGAGAATTTTAATAGGAGTCTTTTCTGCCCAGCTCTTCCACGGGTTTTAAAATGCTTATCTGTGCCTGTCTGTATATTTGATAATGCTCCCACCCTTCATCACCTCGTACTCACACAGCAGAGTGGCTCGGAACTCAGTGCATCCCCCTTGTGCCGGCTGAGGCGGTGGGTGAGGATTCCAGCAGCCACCAGAGAGCACTGTCACTATACGTTTGCAGGACAGATGCTCTTGCCGCTGCCGCTGCTGGCACCGGCTTTCCCTTCGGGCTGGCAGCAGCAGAGAGGTTCTTAAAGGAGACCCTGAGCAGGAGGCTCAGTGCCGCCTTTATCTGTGCTCTGCTCCGTGAATCCACGCTGACAGGCGCTGTCGGACGGGGAGCAGCTCCACCTTGGCAAAGGGCAACCGGCCCCTGGCACAGCCTTGTGCGCTGAGCTTGAGCCCAGGGTGTAGAGCCCAAATGCATCCAGCTGTGGGCTGGGAAAATGGCTTTACTGTCGTTGTGTCATCCCACTGCTAGCCCACACTGTTTCTCAAACAGAAGGAGAGAGGGCTACACGGCAACTGTCCCATACCAGGGAGTTTTGACACCCTGCTCTCCCTGCTGTAAAAGGTATTTGTTACTCAAACGAACTTCATTTACACTTTAAGAAAATTTTTTTTTGTAGTTTTTTGTTTGTTTGTTTTTTGTTTTGTTTGTTTTTTTTTTTTTGTCATAGACACAAAATCTTATTGCTTCTGTTTCAGACCTTAAGAAGGACTTGTGTGTTCCTGCAATCTGCCTTGAGTTTTTCCTGCCTTCATTTTGCACACAAATATAGCCTCACTAGCATCCTGCAGCACCGAGGCTGCAGCAAAGCTACTGATGCTTTGAGTCCTTGCACAGCTCAGGAGCCCAGGACTGCTGGGCTTTTCGGTGATCATTCATATGCTTTACCTGAAACCAATGCACCATGCAGTGCTAATAATTACTTTGAAATTGGATGTGTCCCTTTTTAAGGATAGCAAAGAACTTTGTATATGGTACAGTTATCTGTCTCTGAAGTAAACATACTTGCAGATGTGAAGACAGCATTTAGTTCTTCTTCTGGTGAGGCTGCCAGATTAAATTATATTTATCCTTAGAGTTATCTCAATTGCTGTGGGATATTCACTACTGAATGAAAGTAGTGTTTAGAGATCCCAAAAACATTGCATTTGAGCAACATTCTTTTGTCTATTTTCTGGGTCTCCCATAGTTGCATAGAGTGTCAAAGGACTTTCTCCATCTCCTCAGGACAGGATAACAAGGGTCTGCAGTGCAGTGATTCCTCAGTTCTCCTCTCTGGGGTTAAAATGTACATGGGAATGTGACAGTGAGGTGATCTGGCTGACTGTATCCTCCTTTTTATGTAGTAACTCCAGCACTATTTCTGAGAAATACTGTGTCAGCTTCTCAAAGGAGTGACCTACTGCCTTGTGAAGATGAGCTGCAGTCAGAGCTATCCTTTTAGAGTTGGTGCATACTTGGACAGCAATACTTATAGCTTGGATGGTATAGCACCACAATAGGAGAGGCAGTTCCCGTAGATGCAGACACTCAAGATACAGTCTTGAGGGAGTATGAGGTGGCATCCTAATGCTGCTGCTCATTCTGTAACATCTAGGTTAAAATAGACAGCCTGTGGTGAGATGAGAAGCCTGCCCTGGTTCAGATTGAAGAGAATTTTCTCCTAAATAAGTCCGGTGAGTTGAGGCAGCATCCTCCTGTCTCCTACAGCACTCCCTTTCATACAACTCCAGGCCAAATCCCACTTAATTTATAGGCTCTGACAAGATCTTAGAGCAAGAATGATAGCATGGTTGCAGAGCACAGGCTATCGTTTAGTATCTAAAGTGCCAATTTTCTGACAAAGTGTATAATCTAATATAGTGTTGTATAGTGTCTGTGTTTGATAGGGAACCTCTGTAAGTCACCTCAGATTAAGAAGGGGAGAGTTTGAACAGTTATATGGGTAATGACAAGGAGAAAAGCAAACAATTCAGGCACAAATCTCCATTCTCTCTCCCAATAGATATTAAACAAGACAGGAAAATACAATCTGCCTGAAATCTGATGTACATTTTTTACCCTGTCTGATATCGATTCATAGTTCCTGTTTGCTTCCCCCTCCCCAGGGCTGAGAGGCATGTGTTCATGTATTTCCACAAAGTGTTTTAAGGGAATTTTGTGTGTGTGTGTTTCAGTGTCTCTTGATGGCAGGATTAAAAATAGTTGTATCCGAATCAGTAAAGGCCTTAAGATTTTCCTGTGAGGCTATCATGATGTAGATTTCTCCTACTGGTTAAGCCAGGGATCTATCTCTTCAGGACTTGTCAGGTTCTCATTACAAAATGTCATATTGGAAAAAGACATGAAACACTATTAGAGATTGACTGCAGACTGAGTCCCAAATCTGATGAAACAGCTAAAAATCCTACTGCAGGGTGATCAAGATGTAGAGGAGAGGTTGAGATTTGTTCTGATTAATTTACTCATTTGATGGTCCTGATCAGTGGCACAGGGTCTAGTTGGTGGCCTGTCACTAGTGATGTTCCCCCAAGGTTCAATACTGGGCCCTGTACTGTTTAACTTATTTATTAATGACTTGAATGAGGTAGATGCCTCATCAGCATTTGCTGACAACACCAAGCTGGGAGGAGCGGCTGATACCCCAGAAGGCTGTACAGTCCTTCAGAAGGACCTTGACAGGCTGGAGGGATGGACAAAGAACTGTCTAAAATTCAACAAAGGCAAGTGCAGGGTCCTGCACCTGAGGAAGAATAACCCCAACCGCCAGCTGAAAAGTAGCTCTGCAGAGAGCTGGGGGTCCTGGCAGACAAGAAGCTGTCCATGAGCCCGCATGTGCCCTTCCTTGTGGCCAAGAAGGCTTGTATCTTGGGATGCATGTAGGAATAACATTGTTAGAAGGCTGAAGAAGGTGATCTAGTCCCTCTACTCAGCCCTTGTGAACTTGAATCTGGGATGCTGTGTCCAGTTCTGGGCTCCTCAGCACAAGAGAGGCATGGACCTCCTGGAGTGGGTCCAGTGGAGGGCAACAAAGATGATTAAGGGACTGGAGCATCTCTCTTAGGAGGAAAGGCTGAGGGATCTGAGCCTGTTCTGCCTTCAGATAAAGTGATTGAAAGAGGACCTGCTCAATTTCTATAAGTATCTGAAAGGAGGATGTCAAGAGAATGGAGCCAGACTCTTCTCAGTGGTGTCAAACAATAGGACAAGAGGCCATGGGCAGAAACTGATGTACAGAAGTCCATCTGAAAAGAGGAAGAACTTCTTTATTGTGTGGGTGCCTGGCACTGGAACAGATTGCACAGGAAGGTCATGGAATCTCCTTCGCTAGAGATATTCAAAAACTGTTTGGATGCGATCCTGTGCAACATACTCTATGATGACCCTCCTTGAACAGGAAGGTTGGACCAGAAGAATCACGGTGGTCTCTCCCAACCTTACCCCTTCTGTGATTCTGTGATACTTGCAAACTTAAAGTAGGAGCCATAGCTTGCTATATAGTCAATGGATTACATGGAGCACCTGCTGAAGCAGAGGAAAGCCCAAGGTTGGATCACGTGGAGCTGATGTGGACTAGAAACTGAAACAGGCACTAGCTAACTCAAGCATTGAAAATAAACTTGATGGTTAGGTGAGCAAAAAGCTCTTTTCTCTTGCGGTATTTACCTGTAATGTCATGGGGTTCAGCCTGGAGGATGTACAGAAATTCCCTTCTCCTCCACAGTTATTTGCAAACTTTGACAGAGCATGCAATGAATTGCTGTGCTATCAGCGAAAGCCGAGTTCCAAATGACTTTGAGAGCAAGAAAAATAGTCCAAGGGGATTTTTGTGGGCATCACCATGCTCCCTCTTGCACAGTCAGGAAGAAAAAGGAATGAACAGCAATTGAAACACAGGAAATTTTATCTACAACAATATTTACAACATAGCTTTGGTCTACTTGCCACAGGCATTGTTGATGGTGATAACAATATTGCAGGAAAACTGGAAGGTGTACTAAGTGGGTGAGATTATTTTGTCACTACATCACAGGCAGGAATTACACACACACACAAAAAAAAAAACCACAGGAAAGGTGAATATCAAGAAAGGTTTTTTTTCATTTGTGACTTTTCAAAATCTGCTAGATTCACAAGAAAAAAAAGGTCGTTTTAAATTATAAGAGGCCATTCCTCATCTTAGAGCTCCACTGTCAAACCAATGGAATTTATGAACCATTTTTATTCTTCTGGACCATTTTATTCCACTCTTTGCTTTCAAATAACATACCACTATAAGAAATCTAAGCAGGGAAATTGTTTCTCATTCTTCTCAGAAGCTTTGAAAGCTAAACATTTAAACCAAAACCATCCTTAATCTTCAGAGATGCTGAGTTGAAAGTAAGTTCTACTGTAGCCATTGATTTCACATAACCTATGTTCCTATAGATTACAATAGAATCTCTTATTAGTAAGACACAGCTAGAATAATGGTTTGATGATATTTTTAACTGTTTTTCATATATTTCATGATGATACACAAAAGCTGCTGTTTGCATAGAAAGCAATGTGTATAGTGTCATAGGAAAGTGACCATCTATATTCCCAAGGAGTGAAGCGAATAATGTTTTGGTATCAGTACAATTCCCTGGGATCACAGACTGAAATAACTTATTCCCATTAATAATAAGTTAGTCAAGCTGGGGGAGCTAAGTGTAAGGTAGGTCATGGGCAGCCTGTGTACACTGTTTTGCAAATGGAGAATGAAAGACACAGGTAAACTTAAGACTTTCAGATAAGGATGCTAAATTTTTATGGTTCAGTTTGCATACTCATCTTCACAGATTTCACTGCCATATTTTTAAGACTACTGATCATATCCACCTACAGCAGAAATAAGTTAAGGATATTGTCTCCAGAAATGCAGTGGCCATTTTATCGGCTGAAATTGATGCATCTGAAACTGGACCCCACCTTTGAAAATCAAGCTCACAGTCTTTTATCTTAACGTGAGACTGTCAAGACTGAGTGTAAATGAAACAACTGAAAAAGAGCATCTTAGTGTAGTGGCAACTGTTTACTTTAGCAATACTAAAGATAGGTATTTGAACAGTAACAAGCAATTTCACAGTGAACTGGACTGAGATCTCCTGGATTTCCAGCCCTTCTGATTTTATTAGATATCTTTCACTTACTCTCCAAAACAGAAACCCTTTCAAAATTCTCTGGGAAATCTTGCATCCAGATTTTCCCGATTCAGTCTTTCAATAATTCTACATTAAGCTCCCAAAGTACCATCATATATGGTAGGTGTCCATTGAAATAAGAGATTTTAACCTACTTCACAGAGACAGTCAAAATAATTCCTGTTGTTATTCCATACTGGCAGCATAAAACCAGATGAATTTACTATGGAAGATGCTATTAAGGAAAGAACAAGATCTGCCTCTTGGAAGAATATACCAGCACCAGTTTAAAGAGTTGCATGTAGGCTGCCAAACCAAAGGGGTCTTAGCTCTTTCTTTCTGACTTATCATTAAGGCTTGAAGATGAATGATGAAGGATAGGACCAAGATACTGTATTTTCTGAAGTAGAGTTACCAGGAAGAGCCAGTTTTCTTGTCTCTCTTTTGGAAGCAAAATCATATTGAACACTACTCCTGGACAAGCAGTTGGCAAGCCTGAAAAATCTTTTTTGTTGTTTCTACATGAAATTTTTTTTTGTTTTGTAATTATTATAATAGGAGTTACAAAATCTGCACTGTGAACTAAGATCTTTTTTTCCAAAAGCATGACAATTTTCATACAAAATTATATCAACATCAAACCAGTTTCATTAAGAATCATCTCTGAGTTGCAGTCTAATGATTCATGGAAGATATACACTTTCTCAGTCTACAGAGTTGATGGTAGCTTTTATATCCTTCAATTACTGTCTGTCTAGTTCATATTGCACTTTATTCTCTCATGGAAAACCTTTCAACAGAGTAGAGAATATAGATTGAGATTTCTTGTCCCTCAAAAGCAGAGGACAAATGAGATTCAGATTCAGCTTTTTGTGGGAAACATGCAAAGTGCAAGATACTGACCAGAATAAATTTTTGAACCTTCCTCTAATTCAGAAACATTGTAATGGAGGAGAATTTTAATGAAAAAATGTTTTTAGGGTAATGAGAGACACAAGAACAAACACAGTAGCTTGTTTTCACTGCTTCTTTATTTTTCATAGAATCACAGAATATTCTGAGTTGGCAGGGCCCCACAAGGATCATCAAGTGCATCTCTTAAGTGAATGGCCCATACAGGGATCAAAACCACAACCTTGACATTATTAGCACCATGCTGTAACCAAGTGAGCTAATCTCAGGCTGTGAAATCCAGACACATTTAGGACTCAATTCCTATGGATTAAAGTAAATTCTTCTGCCTTGCATCCACTCGGATGTTCAGGCAACAACAGGACGCTTTATTTTTCATTATTGCTGTAGCTGACATCTACAAATGATCTCTGGTGGGGATGTGTGAGGATCAGTACTAGATGCAAAGCACTTGGATCTTTTTGCTATCTTCTAGAAGTAAGTATTAAATCCTTGATGATTTTGAATTTATAGATTTAAGAGATGAAAGTTCAAATAAGCTAAGTCAGAGCCATCTGTCTTAAAAACAGAGTGTACACAGGGGTTACAGAATCAGGCTCTGTTCCCAGGAAAGCAGTGACACAGGAAAAGATATAGAGCTTAGAGTTGAAAAGCAGTGTGACATGAGACTCCCAGAACACTCCTAGGGGGAAAATAAAACCAAGCAGCAAAAATGCTCAGTCCCTAGAAATTTAAGAAGGAGTAACAAGTAGGATTAAGGAGGGATTTACTCTGTACACAGTGTAGTGAGAGCCAATACTAGAATACTGAGTCCAGCAAAATTGTCTAAATTTTAAGAAGAACATAGAAAAATAATTGAAATGCTAGAACCTTAAGAGTTTTTCCTAAAGGGGTGACTTAATTGCAGTGTGTAAGTACCTCCCTGAGAAAAAAAAAAAGTCTGGTAGTAAACGGTTCTTTAATCTAGTGGAGAAAAACATAATGAGTCAGCAAATATAAACTGAAGCTGGAGGGGGAGGGGAAGGTCAAATAAAATTACATATAAACCAACAATTTGAGCCATAGGAAAACTTAACCAAGGGCAGAGGTGGATTCTCTGTTCCATGATGCCTCAAAGCAAGACTTTGAATTTATAGAAGCAATATTCATTATAAAAGCAATTCATTCCTGGATGAGGCTTTAGCAAAACATGATTTAGTTAAACAGAACCTGTTGGGATGCACTACAGCCTAGCTCAACACAAAACCAAAAGTAACAAGGTTCATTTGCTTAACTGGAAACTAAACATACTAGGAATACCAGAACAATTAGATCTTCGGTAGTTTTCTTTTGGTTACATTTTGTTTTTTCTCAAAATCCCTGTTTTCCTCTGAACTAGTACCGAAAAAGAATAAAATGCTAAAGGGTAAGATAATCTAGAGGTGTTTCCAATTCCCATTTTCAAAGCTTTCTGGTTGTATGAAACGTGGTGAAACATGACTGGTTTGAATTTGTTGATTTCAAATTCTACCCAGCTGCATCCTCCACATTTAAGCAAACTCATTTTACTGACTGGTCCAGCATTGTTTCTGATTTGTGGTTGGGGCAAATCACGCGTATCCAGTGCCAGATTATTCAAAACAACATTCCCTTTATTGAGTAATGAACATAGATCTGGTTGCTCCAAAAACTTTCATTGCATTTTCCCTTCTCTGTTCTCATTTTAGATTCTCATGCTCTAGTGGATCATCAAAACAATTTTCTTGAGGAATCTGTAATATTGTTCTTTTATTTTAGTGATTAATCTCTAACATTAATGCGAGTGGTAATAATTTTCTTCTAGCTTCAGCTTGTATCATGAAATAAAAATAGAGACAGGGACATTTAAAGATAAAGAAACCAAACAAACTGAATAAGGAAGATACTCAAAAATGTTCTTATTCATCACATTGTAAAGAAAAGTAAGTTGTCTGTAGGGGAGTTTTCCTCTGAAGAATATTCAGCTATTCCTATTGCAATTTCTATGTTCCTTGGTCTGATAACTGAGATAAAAATATAGAAGTCATGCATTTGTCCTCAACCAAAATTAGCGTCGTACTTGTCGAGGAAAACACTGGGATTTTGTGACAGGATTTTTGGCATGCCTCTACTTGTACAAAATGCTCTTCCCACAGCAGTACTTTGCCTGTTTTCTCTGATCTCAGAAAGAGCTGGAAGTTCAACCACACAACCCACCTTGAAGCTGTGCCTTTACTGTTCTACTGCTGCTGACAAACAAGGCCAGCTGGCTAATTAATTAAGGATGAGACACTTGGTGATGTGCACCTAGAAATCATTAGATGCCTGGAGGTTACATGTTCATGAGTCCTCTCATGAATTTGGAGGTTATCTGTTGTGTGTTTGTTTCCCTGGCTTTCTGCTGGTGAAGTTCAAAGAATGTGATCTCTGAGAAGCTGAAGAATAATTCTTGGCTTCTGGCCAAGGTGCAATTAGTTGTATTTATTGGTAATAGGAATGCAGATAAGAATTTGCCAGGGAGTGAAAGTGAAGGGAGCAGCCTGGGGTCATTGTGTGTGATTAAATTTAGTCTGCAAAATAACTTCTTCTGTGGAAATTAAAGACATAGTAATACAATTGAATTATGTATCAAGGGTTTTTTTGTATGTCACTCCAAAGACAGAGAAAAAAGGTCTATGTGCCATGATACTTCATAAAACTCATTGCCTCATAACAGAGACAGCGTGAGAGTTACATCCAGGTTGTCAGCTTTTGAACTTTCTTTTTTACTCCTTCTCTTATGCACAACAGCCTTATGTTTCCCCACAGTGTAAGGTCAGATATGTTGCCTCATCACAATTTGAGGCTGGAAAATTATGACACTAACACATAGATAAGCCAATAAAATTCTTCTGTTGTTCATAAAATACTTGGTCTTTGAAATAAACATTCTTAAAAGAAATTATCTGATTTGGTGAAAATTGTAATGAGAAGCTTTTCAGGCCTGATATGATATTTGTAACTAGCAATACTGATAAAAAGAAGTAACTTTAGAATAATATAGGCAAAGTATACAGGAAGAATTATCATATTATATATAGTGTGAATGCACTTATTTATCTTAAAGAATGGTTTTTGTTTGTTTTGTGTTTGTTTGTTTTTTTCCCCTCTACTAATAGTGTTTTCTTGCAGGAGTTAAGAAATAGGAATCTGTCTTGGTGTCAAAGATTTCTGAGCTGCATTGCACAGTGTAAGAAATTAGGCAGAAAATTTTAAAGACATTGGTGAATAGTCAGTCATGGAGGTCAGTGTGGCTCCTTCCCTTCTGTTCTAGTCCGGCACAATTTAGTGCACTGAAACATTTTATTGGGTTAACTAATCTGTGTTGGATCTTAAATTTATGATTTAGTGCAGCTGAACAAGCTCCTAAAAGACAGCTGAGCCATGGTAAATCTTACTCTTAGCCTATGTCATATCTGAGGTCATTTAGCTTTGCCCACCATGAAATTACTGGTAACACAATACAAACATATGCTTCTATAGAGAAGAGCTTATTTCAGGGGAAGATTATAGGAACTTTTTTCTTTCTTTCTTTTTCTGTTAATGCAGATGGTGGTTTAAACAACATTTTTTTCCCCTTTCTTTAAGAACTGTCTGCAGAGGTCTCCTGTTAGTTTCTGGTACCACCTGTTCTTCTGTTTCAACACCACAAAACATCAAATAGACTTTTTTTTTTTTTTCCCATAAGCTATTGCCAATTTTACTGAAAGGAGTGCATATAAAAAAGATCAGAACCAAATAACTGAGAAATTTTCAAGAGGCAAAGTTGCAAAATTATGGAGGAGCTTTTATGTTTGTTGACAACTTTAATTTAAAGCTCAGCTATGCCTTTCTGAGTAGGTGGTGGTGTTGCTTCTATCCCCCCTCTAGCTGACGCTCTGGGTTTCACTTGACTAGTCACAAAACACTCAGGTACAGAGAGTACTGAAAGATGGCAAGTAATTGCACACAGATATGATCAAATTCTTTTGAGTGACACCAGTATTCCCAAACAAACATGATATTCCCTTCTATATTTTTAATAACCCAAAAGAAGAGAGGCATGGGTCATGAAATACAAAGACATTAGTACCAGGCATTAAAAAAATGTCTGGTTTTCTTGTTGCTGTTGACTTTTCTTGTTGCACCTTCCATACTTCTAGCATCTGCCAAGCTGCTAAAGACCTTTGTGTAGCCGAGTTGCTTTGGGAAGAATTTTTGAGTAATTTTTCTTTTGTCCTAAATAGTCTGGCCACTTTTAGTGATCTTCCATTTCATTTCCTAAATGCAACTTCATTTTGACAGTTGTAATCCATAGATTTCTTTAGTATCCTTATGTTCCATTGTTAATGTATCAGGAGAATACATAGGCTTCCAGCACAGCTGGAAAAGAATAGCCCATTACTATTTCTGTCTCTGTTAATGTTCCTTTGACATTGTGAGAAATTTTGTAAAGAGCCCTAAGATTCTTCTTTCTGTTGCCAATAACCTACAAGACAGTTTAGACTGGGAGTGGGAAAGTTATGATTTGTGGTGCCATGCTATGCCAAAAGAGGTGGGAAACAACATTCACTGACACCTGCATTTGGTCCAAAAGTTGAAAAGGAAGACACTGGGTCATTACATGCAAACCATTTGTGTTTCAGGTTTCACATAGCTGCTTGTGCTTCAGCTTAGGTTTGGAAGGAAATAAATGAATCCCCAGAGAGCTGAATGCTGTTAGAGGAGAGAGATAGATTTCTTCTCTTCTTATGTCCTGACTGGAATCTGGCTAATAAAGTGCCCGCTTATTCCACTCAGAGCTAAACCATAAATGTCAGCAAGGCTTTCATATAAGGAATGTTCCCCCTCCACAACAATGCAACAAGCCAAAAATGTGCTCCATGTCACAGTGATGAGCATAGTAGAAAATGCTGAGATAGAAAGCCTGTTAAATGCACTCCCATTCAAAGCATCTGGGTCACAAATTCATGGTGGTGGGTTAGCTCACTCACACCACTTCTTGCTATTCATGAATAGTCAGGTAATTGGATGTCTGAAGAAAGACTGCTCTTACAGTGGTCATTGGTATTGGGTTGTGAACAAGAACATGTAGTGCATAGGAGTGTTTCTGCATTTCTTAGTCACACATTTCAACAGTTTCACTCAGGGGTCACAAAGGATGCCACATCCTGTGATTGGCTGTGTTGGGTTCTGCTTGGCTCCCCGCCAAACACAGCTGTGAGCCGGTTAGCTGTTCCACCCCCACTCCCGACAAAGGGAAAAAACCTAGCAAAAGGAAAAATTAGTAAAAGAATATATATATATTTATAGACATTTCATGTGTATACAACCAAATACTATGTACATATAATACAAGGATTCCAACAATCCCAAACACACCCCCAAAAGGGAAAAGGGGAAGGGGACTGAAAAGGGTAAAAACAAAACAGTCCCACACAATTAAATCCCAGGTTAATTCAGTAGAACAATTAACACAGTGAGATCTGACCAACTTCCCTTAGGAGAAGTGCGTGCCTTCCCTCTGTCGACAAAGAGAAAACAGCCCTCAGCTAGGCATTAGCTTGTATAGATAAGGCCTAAACACTGAGAGCTGCCCTCTCCATGCCCACTCCACAAGGGAGAGAAGAGGAAAGAGAGAAAGAGGAACCTCCCTCTCTGTTTTTATACACCTAATTACGTAAGGGAATGATATGGAATACTTCCTTAGTTTTGCCCCCAGTTTCTAGGGAAGGCCTACAGACAAATTACTACAATGGCAAACATCAAGGATAGCCTATGTACAGCTCATAGGTGGAGGTTTATATGTGGAAATCAAGATCAGTTTTAAAAGAAGTTCCCACTGTGGCAAATTAATGTCTTCAAGTGATTACTTGGGTTGAACAAATAAGAAGCTGATGAAACTATTACTCTCTTTTTTCACTTAGCAAACATTATAAATGTAAGAAAGCCATAAAACACTTAAGCAAAAAGAAAAAGAGTGGGATGATTTCTACAGAGAATGGTGTCTTAATTACAAAGTGTTCAAACTATATACACTGTTTTGCTACTGATGAAAAGCAGCTTCCTTTGAAGAGGAATATGCCCGTATTTCATTCTTTCTTTTTCTCAATACCTAGAGTTAAGTTGTCTGACATTCTCCTGCCATGAAAAAAAAATTTGGGTTTTTTTCTGATTACTTGGGTACAAAATGCAGGAAGAACAGGGCACACAGACTGAACACCTCTGACAGTGTCAGACACCATCTATCAACCAGATCTTGTGACATTGCTATCTGTGCTCCTGTGAAAAAACAATTCTTCTTTTAATAAAACCTTGAAGTGGAAATGACTGAAAGAGTTGAAAGGGCTGTATTTGCACAGTTTTGTTAAGTGTCGATCAAGCAAAAGTGTATAAATGCTTTTGTTTCTCTAAAGGATGTGTATTCTGTCAGGCAGACCAAGGCCTAATGGTGCTGATGAGCAGTAGGGTGATTTTCACTTCAATGGAGCATCTCTTAAAAGTTGGTTAAGGCCATAATACAGTAATTCTGTGAAGCTGTGTCTATAATTGCATGTGTGTGTCTATGGCAGCCTTAGCTGATACAAGCCTGGACTACTGAACATGTTCCCACCTTTCCCTTCTGCTACTATTTAGATTTCTTGTGACTGCATGGGGAATAAGTTCAGAAAACTGATCTAACTGAAAATTAACCTTTCAAAATAGAAATTAATTTTGAAACTGGGATAACCTAACCCTAAAGAAGCAAGCATAGATGTCTCTGTGACTTACATCTGCATTTTAGGAAGTTTCTGTTCTTACCATTAACTTAAGCATCGTCATACGGCAACAAAAACTCATAGCTCAATGATATTGCATGGGACTGAAATAATACTCAGTAACTTCCCAACAGTCCTTTCAAAAGAGGCCGAAGCGCTCACATAGGACCAAAAGGAGGAACAGACAAAGCAGACAATTACTGAGGCAGCAGTTGTGACAGAAGCACAACCAAGCCATCTGTGTTGCCTGTGCTTGATGCCTGAAGAGATTGCTGCTGGGAAGGAGACAGGACAGCCACTGGCAGACTGGTGGCCTTTCCCAGCAACAACAGCTGTGGCCCTGGAGGAGGAGCAATCCTTAGTCTCCTGGCCTCCACTTCCCATCCCAGTTATATGTCATGTCCTGTCATGTCATGTCATCTCCATCTCCACCTCCATTTCCATCTCTCTTTGTGAAGGAAATGGCTTGGCCATACTGCAGTTCATCATTCTAGAAGGAGACATTAACCACTGCTGAGAAGTCATGACCCTGCATTGGTTCATAAAAACAGAAGAAAGACTATTAAAAGATTGCTAGCTGAAGTCCATGGAGTCTGTCAAGGAAGTTCTTGTGCACTTTAAAAATGCTGAGGGTTTACTGTGTTGGCATTTTCCCCTCAGTTTGTATTAGCACTTTGAAGATAAATTTTAGTACTTTTTTATTGGTAGGGTGTTGAGTCTTGGCTGCAAAAATGAGGGTCATTGTAGCCAGAAGCTGTGAAAGTCAATTTTGACTTAACATCAACCCTGCTGCTTTAGCTCTGGGACTCTGCTATTCCAGACACACATTTGTAGCAGATTGACTGCGGGCTTGTGAAGCAATTACAGGAACACTTGAATACTTGGCCAAAGCTGCCAAACTCTCATTACTTTCCATCAAAATCAGAAGCCCCAGGTGAGATGCCAGAGGCTTGCAGGCTGGTGCCTTGTCTCATATACATCTCTGTGCCCAGTATTTGCAGTCCAGTACTTTCGTGCAAGGCAAAAGCTCACTAAATACCATGTGATTTTCTTTCTTTTTTTGTGAAATTACTAATAACACTTACTGACAGTATCAACCTTTTCAAGCTTGTGGAGAGGCTAGCAGTCAATGCTTCTGTGGGTTTTCTCTCTTGACTATACAGAGTGATCTTAAAAAATCATTTTTTGAGAATTACATGAAAGCAAGCTGGCAAATATGATAATGAATTGGCAAGTGTTTATGTACCTACCCAACATGGCACATACCCTCCATGTCTAACAGCTGCTTGAGATCCTTCCTGAACACAGGGACAACTGCAGCACAGGGATGCTTGTTTGAAGTCTGCTGCTGAAAGATAATTTGGGTAGACACGATGCACAAGAGGGATAAAGGGGAAACTTTGAATAAGCACAAGCTTTTCAGTGAGATGTGTCTTATCTCTTATGAGAAAAGAACATGCTTATGTTTAGAAAATTAATTATTAACTGGAAGAGACTTTTATAGAAACATTTACCACATGCAAGAGGCATACATGACTGAGTAATTACCCTGATGACATATGAAAGAGTGTCTTCCTCTCTCTCTGCCATCGTGCCTCATATGCATCTTTTTCTTCCACAGACATTTAACTAGGACTTGCACCATTAAGTGAACTCTAATGTTTTCATGAGCTGAGGGATAATGACAAGGGACTAAGTCATTAATGTATTCAAGACAAGATGTTAATTTCCTATTGCTTCATAACAACCAAAGCATCTATTGTCAGAGCAGGAGATACTGATTCTCCAACAGCGCTGTGTTATGATGTTATCCCAAGTGACTGAGATATGTCCATCCGATGAATGTGAATACCTTAGAGTGATAGTTTTCCTGTGTCTTGCCTCTTTTTTTCTGCCTTGGGAAAGCAGTGTTCATTCTCAAAATACTGTATTTACTTCCATAACAGTATTGGTTCCCTGAAAACAGTTTGACCTTAAAAATCTGCACATATTATGTATTTCTCTTGTCACACTTGGTAGTGGCCGAAGCATATGTGCACAGTGACTGTAAAAGAAAACAAATAACAAAGAAATATTGGGTAAAAATCCTAGATTAGGAAGATGTTACTAGCCTTATTAACTTAGAAGTCTTAAGTGCTAAAGCCTGGCTCAGTCCCATACATCTGCTAATCTGATGCATGTGTCTCTGAGTACCTTACTTCTACTCTGAACGGTACAAACCTACCTCACTGAGTCACTTCATTTTGGCACCTTAGTTGCCTGCAAAAACACTCCACAAGCAGACTTGAAAGCATAAAATAAATACTTATTACACAACACAGATGACAAAGGGGATTTACAGAGCTGGAAGGCTAAATGCTGGCAGGCTCACCACCTGATAAAGTACCCCAAGAGTCCTTCCTGGCAAAGCAGGCACTGGTCAGGAGGGGAAACGTTGATTCCTTCTGCTTCCTTGAGCCAATCCTCTATGATGATGAGGTGCCATTTCCCTGGTTTTCCCCTTAGGATTCTCTACCTTTTTGCTTTGGTGTTTGGTTTTTGTTTGTTTGTTTGTTTGTTTTAATTTCTGGAATTTCTGAGCTACCTGAAATTCCTGGCCCAAATATTCTAACTCTTAAATGATTCCTTTCTTATCTTTAAGATCTGTGTTCTACAGATTTTCTCACAGCTGTTTTTCAGAGGTGATTTCCTGAGAACTCCAAGCCAAGATGACATAACTCTGTCAGATCATTTGGGTCCTGAAACCTTGGAATGCTAAGCTCCTTTCCACAGGCAAAAAGTTTGTATATGTTTGAGGTAAGATGGGATAATTTCTTGCAAGAGGAGTCCATTGAGAGTCATTGTTTTCAAAGAAATCATATTTGGCTTCAGAGGTCTCTGAGTCCCACATTAAAAAAAAAACTTGCAAGAGGCAGTGTGGAAATCACATATGCTGCATTCTTACACTTCTCCCTCAGTATCAGCAGAGTGACTTTCATCTGATGTAGCATGACTGCTCTTCTATTTTTGTGTAATGTTATGCTTGCTCTGTGATAGAAAAGGGATTGGTTTTGAATCTCCATTGCTGAAAAAACACTTCTTACTTGCTAACAATTAACATGAAAATGCTGTCCTGTAGAGGGGCAGCAGTTATGACCTCTCTTTCCTGTTATGACCTCTCTTTCTCCATTGCTCAGGAGGTCACCAGTTCAGATTTCCTCATATTTCTACTTCATGGATATTTGGGAATTGAGAGGGTGATCCTTAATATGTAGATTCTCTAAATTCACCATGGACACAGACTGGGCCTATCTCCTAGCCTCTACCCACCTTGACACCCATTCATTCTCCAAGGTGAATACGGAAGGGAAAATCCAAATTGTAAGGGGTAATATGCTGGAAAGCATATTACTATTCATATTAACTAGCATATGAAAAATATGCTAGTTAACAATGGATTATAAGCTTTATATAGCATTAAATCATTATTTGAAAGCATTTATGATCCTGATATTGATTTTGTGATTGATAAAAATCTGGTGTAGCATCTCCTTACCTTCTTTCTCTTAATATTCTAAAGGCCTCCATTTTCTAACCACTGTCACAAACGTTCCCTATGCATAAAATACAACTTGTAGAGATCCCATGAGATACTAGTGAAAACTTTTGAAAAAATGGCAAAATATGCCACAAACAAACCTTTGAACTCTATTGCTTATGTTTGTCTGCTATTTACAGTTATGTAAAGTTATGTAACCTAGTTACAACTTCATAGAAGGATAAGAAGTAACTCCAAGAAGTACTACAAAATTTAAGGTTCTGTGAGTTTGATTGTAAAATCTTAACATTTTAATCTCAGTAAAAAAAAATAATCCTTCCCTTTTTCTTTCCTCATATTCACAGCACTACTGACAATCTTAACTTGCCAATAGAGATGGTTTTCCAAGGTCTACACAATGTGCTGGGTGTTCTTTAACAGTAAAAGGGAATACAGAAATGTGAAGTAGGGTGTGACTGTAAGTAAAACACCAGGAGACCAGAAGTAAGTAGAGAAAGAAAGGTCGGCAGCACTTACAATGTTTGCCACTGTTTTCACTTTGATGACAATTTGACATTCCAACTATTTAGTTAAACTTCAGTGAAGACATAAGGTACCCCCAGGCTAGTACTTCTATCACACATCTATTCATCCTACATTGCCCTCCCTGTGCCTTATGGTGGGTTTAAACAGCATAGAAAACCTGTCTGCAAGGGTGTGTCTCCCCATCACCATGCTCTCACTGTTGCCTCAAAGGGAATCTGTGAATTCTCGTGAGCTGTGTCAGCTGGTGCACAAAATTCTGGGGAAAAATTGAAGCCTTTGCAAAGACTTTCAGAGTGCCATTAATAGATCCTCATGGTGGAGGAAAATGACCTGGGAATGTAGAAGAGAGGATATTTTCTTGACATTATGGGCCCAGGTCAGGAACCCTGAAAAGCCAGGAGAGTGAAGTGGGGCAGTGATGTTGATTGCTCTCCTGGTGACGAGGACACAGCCTTGGCTCTCACCACACAAAACACCTGACTGCCAATGGACACAACAGTTGTTGTTGGTCAGGGTTCTTGTGAATGCTTGAAAATGTGCTCTGATGTTCTGATATGCAGAATGAGGCAGGTGACAGGGTCTATGTCTGATGGTGCAGTTTTCCTCTCATTAGACTAAGTTCCATAGTGATGGTAGCATTTCTTTACACCACTAGAAAAATGTGAGGACATTTACTTCAATTAGGTTGTGAGCCATTCATATTCTGTAGTAATGCAGGTCTGAAAAATCTTAGCCCCATTCATGGCTAACATGGTAACATTGATCAGGATCATGGTATTTTTGCAAAAGCAGAGGAAAGTCTTACAGCCCACTGTTGCTTATATGCACATTTTATAACTATGGAGAAACACCTGGAAAGATGGGTTGCCAAGATAAATCTGAAAGTCTTGTGCTTCCCAATCCCTTTAAGCAAGAGGACTGTGTGTTAGTTCCCATCATTTGATCAGCTCACTTGATGGAAAAAAAAATAGACTAGACTAGACTAGAATATTTCAATTGTAGGGGAACCTCTATTAGGCTTTTGCTGCTGCATCATTAATATCGGCAGGTGACACAGTTTATGTGCAAGCCAAAGTGTGATGTTACTGCTCCATGCAGGGGACCACCTACCAGTTTCACAGCTAAGCTAAAAATCTAACGGAAAGCAGGCTTTGTTGTAAAATCTCTGACACCTTTTACAGACAACAGTTGTTAGAACACCTGGAAAGCAACTTCCTTTCAAGTACTTGCACTCACCTTTTGCAGATGGAAACCAGAAGAGATGAAAATCGCATCTGAGCTTTGCACTCATAATTGACAGGGAAATTTGAAGTCACCTGTCTTGGATCTAGCACTTTCACTTTTCTGTTATTAAAAGAGCCTTGTTAGTACTTGATGGTGCATGGGCCCAAGGAGACTTAAGGCCCCTTTCTGAAAGCTGTGTTGTTTCTGACATGCTTTTCTGCCTCTTCACCAGACTGGATGTTGCACAATGAACAGGCATACATGTTGAGAAAGGTGACCCTGTTTTCCTGATGTAAGGCCACATCCTTAGTGTTCAAAATTGGAAAAGCAGTGGCCTTAGTTTAGAAATGAAAGGCTGGATATATAGGGTCGAAGATGACTGTATGCTTAGATTCACTGAGCACTTAGCAGTGTTGACTCAAGCCTCTTCATTTCCAGCATGGAGTTGTTGAGTTTAGTGTAATGTGGGACTTTGAAGTATGAGGTGGTTTGTAGATGCATGTTGTATGTGACATCTGAGGTCAGCGTGTGTAATAGTCTCCATTGGTATGTTTGGCCCAGGATATGCTTTCCTGCTTCCCACTGCTGTGTTGATCTTACATTTTACAGCCTGATTTGTCTGTCCCAGATTTCCACCTTCCATTATGGGACTTTTTCTCTCCCTTTATAGTATTTCAAACATTTTTCAGTTCAGCAAACAGTTTGTTCCCCCCTCTGTCCTTCAAATAAAGTTTTCTTTGGCAATCTCTGTCAGGATAAATTCAATAACTGTTTAACTCCGAAGAATCCCTGAGGAGGAAGCCAAGAGTCAAATGCTACAATTATTCATATTTTGGTGAGAGGAATCAGACTTCTCAGGAATCCTTTCAAACAAAGCGCTAACAGTTTATTCCTGCTGGGTGGAAGCAGGAAGTGTGCTGGAGGGAACCTGACAGCCTCCTGAGCACCATCAGGAAGCATAAAATAGATGGGCAAAGAGAGGAAGAGAGAGAGGCATTAATGAAGAAAAATGTCTCATTTCCTCCCTCAGACTAATTGGAAAAATATGTTACTGGTTATGGTAGTGGTAATTTCTGAAAGTAGTAATAGCTGCAGCATGTCCTGGCATGGGGGTGGCCACAGGTTGGACCTCTACCCCAAATGTCTGTGATTAGTGCAAACTATGGCAGTTTGTTTACAATATAAATGGACAAACAGAGATATGTACAAGCATACCTGTATATGCAAATGTAAGGGTTCTTTTTGTCCACTGAGGATCTATGCCTCATTTCTAGTAATTCTTGACTGTACATACATTCACAAAATAAAACAGAAAGGAAAACAATTTTTCTGTGTTTGGTTTTTTATTTGATTAAAAAAAAAAAACCACCAAAACCAAACCAAAAAACAGCCCCTGTGCTTTAATTCACTGCCTGTTCTCTGTTCTCATCCCCATTTGAGAGGAGCTTGCTCCATAAAATTTTTGGGACACATGGAGGGAGAACAAAACTGATGTCATCATATTGGTCACAACATTTTAAAATAAAAAAAATGGTGACAAAAGTTAAATGTCCAGACCAAATGCAGTGTAGATGTTCCCTTCTGAATAAAGGAGTGGGCACTTGCTTTTCAGTGATCACATTCAAAATACTCAGCCAGTCTGGACATACTGAGTTATATTCTGTCATAATTTTCTTGACTCTTTATCCTCCTGATACAGAAAAATGTATCTGTGGTTTTATATACATACATGTCTTTTAGGTGAAACCTTTTTAACAAGGATATAGGATGAAACTGCTAAATGAAAACATCAGTAGTAGATTATGCCATATACCTAGGAATGTTAATATGAGGACAGAATCTAAAATTAGAGATCTGTAGGTTTAATCTGTGGAGGTTTAATAGTGGCAGCAGTGCAGTGAAAATTCGCAAATCACCTACCTGGCTTCTTAGCATAGTTTTTCTTTTATTAAAGAAGTAAAAGAGATTCCAAGAGGAGATCAAACTGCAAGCCTCTGTTGCAAGCTTTCCAAATGTACTTAGAAGCCAGCACCCTTTTAACACCTCTGAGTATAACGCTTTTCAAAATTGAACATATGTGCAAATTAGAGACTACCTTGCAATAATGAATCACCTTCCACTTTACTCAGTCTCTGCTGGTAAATGTGAGCACATGAGGCTCAATTTAGAGCACACCAGTACACGAAAAGATAATGAGTTCTACAGGTATCCATAGACAAGCCATATTGTATAATATTGTATGGAGTCAATATGGAAGAAAACCCAGAAAGAAAGTATGGATAATTCAGCAGGTGGGGAATTAGCAAACTGAAACAGTGAGATTTCACTTCTAAATCCTAGTGGCTATTTCATACCATTTAGAACAGATTTGGAGTTGGAGGTGGAGCTTTGCTAGAGGCCAGTGATTAGGATACTATCCTGGAAGGGCACAGAAATTGTGTTCAAACCTTTATTTGACCATTGCCACCCATCACTTCTACTTTGAATCTGAGTACCAGAGGTCAATAATTTGTAAGCCATGGAAAAATTTTTCTCGCTGTGCTCATTTCAAGTGCAAACTTGAGAACAGGCTCCAAATCAGATGAATTGTCTTAGTGGTTGCAGTCTCCTCTCATCTGATATCTCTTTTCCCGTCTTTCTCTGACTGGTTTATGCATGTCATTTACACAAATGTGTATTTTGTGTTTGCTCAGATGTGATTATATTGGTTCTTGTGTCATATGTTCCGTAGGACTCTGTTTCTACACATGGCAGCAATGATATTGCTGTGCTGTGACCCTGGTTCAGCCACCCAGCAATCACCCAGTTTGGGTGTGTTGTAGGAAAGGTCTCAAGGATATTTGAAAGTTCTTGGCCTCTATAGATTCTTGGGCAAGCAAGTTATTCTCTGTAGGCTGCAAAATTACTTTTTACTTGCCAAAGCAGCTATCTGGATAGTGAATGCAATGATTAGGATGGACAGAGAGGTGGTGAGATGTCCTTGAGATGGTCAGAGATATTTGCCTTCCAAATTTCTTCTCCCTATTTCTTTCTGTTACATAGTGAATCACCCACCTGGACCATGCTCTCTCACAGAAACCTCACCTCTGCTCTGTGTTGATCTGGGCTGATGCTCTTGTTTAATGCAATGACTGTATTAACCTGAAAACAATCTTTCTATGTGGAAGAATATATCCAAAATCAAACAAAACCCCCACCCCCAAAACAAACAAACCAAAATAAAAAAAAATACACACAAACACCTTAGGATAGATAAGAAAGAAGATGGTACGTCAGTACTCTTGTTGATTTGTATTTTCTTTTTTATCTCATAGAAAAATTATTCAGTTACTTTGTTTTAGATTTTAATATTAATTCTACCTAAGATTTCCTACAAGGCCAGCCAGGTTTCCTGGGCAGACTGCACTCTGGGAGATTCTGTTAAAGTATACTGTATGTATAGTGGCCCTGCCTGCTGCAGGCATCATAGATTAACAGAATGACTCTGCTTGTCTATAAGGGCAACATTTGGAGTATGGGAGCTATGGGGAGTGGCCATTATTCAAACATACATGACATTTGGTGTTAATTTTCTCTCAACTATTGCACAGCATAACAGTAGAAAACATGAAGACTTTCCCAGGGGTTGCTGTTATGATGTAAATGAAACATAACACAAAAATTTAAACAATAAAATAAAAGCATGTATCTTTTAACTGTAATCTCAATTATTACTTGTCCTGAGATTAAAGAAGGGAGGACAGTGATTTTGGTGGTGAAAACAGTTCATTTATGTTTGCTAGCACTAACCTAAGTTGAGGTGGATGCAAGATATTTTTTCTTGGATTGCTCATAACTTTTTTGCTTTTTTTCCGTACCCCATTAAAATCCAGAACATCTAGAAGATGCTTCTGTCTTGCACAAAACTGAATTCAAATGCTGCTGGTGAGACATCAATGCATCACTTAACTGGCTGTGAAAAGTAGCAGGGGCTCTGAGATCCTGTCAGTGTCTAAGAGGGCAAAGTGCTAAAAGAAAAATCAGTCAAATTCTCAGATTCATTATGACCCATAAGCTACCTGCCAGAAATTAAATGCCTGGTGGAAATCAGCAGTGTGGTTGTGTGTGTGTGAGTGTGTGTGATGGAAGTCAGAAATGTGTTTCTGTGTGTACAAGTGGAGAAAAGAATGTAGAAATTGAAATTTCAGTCATAAATTCCCCTTTACTACCAGAGGCAGGGTGAGAGTTAGAAAGGATAATTCCATATACAGGGTAGAATTTGGTGTCTTTTTAATTTACTACAGTTTTCCTTAGTATATTTCAGTGTTTCAGGTGAGTTATAGTCAGAATATTATAGCTTGATCTGTAGGTTTTAATATTGATCCTCTTTTATTCTTTCAGAGATGTAAAGGGCATCCTCTTATATGTTAGCTCCCTCATCAAAACTATCCACACCATGCACAGAGAGTAAGTTTTCCTCTCAGCACTCACTGAAGAGAGGGAGCTTAGAGCCTTGGCTGCAGCCCTTCAGCACGTCCTTTCTGCACAGCTGGCACAGCCAAGCAACCCCATGAACCGGCAAAGAGAGCACTTATGCCAGTGTGTACATCTTTGGATAGCACTGGTAGATCTGTCCTGCACACTGGGGTTACTGCATGACCACAGCTGGGAACTGAAAAAAGGAGACCACAGCACTGAAATCTGGTCCTCGGATCAGACCCCTCAAATTCATTGCGCCTGGTCAAATCTATGTATGTTACAATAGAGTGTTACTTAAAGAGTTTGTGCATGCATTTTCTATCACCTCTTCTTCTCAGTCTGGAGTTTCCTAGAGCAAAGGGAGGGATGGGATATCCCATCTCTACTGCAGATCGGGCAGCTCAGCAGTCAGCAAATGAAATACCTCCCCTGGCCCCTGTGTAATTATCTCTCTTGAGTCCTGGCCAGCATGACTCATCTTCATTTCAGTAAGGGGACAGGCTGGAACTGGGAATGGCAGAATTAATTTATCACATTTTAATAGAGAGGCAGCTCAGGAAGGGAGAGACTAATGAGATACTTTACAAAGAAATTAGCAGGCTTCTGTTACAGGGTTGTCTTCTGTGAGACAGCTGCAGTGATAACAGATGGCATCAGGCATGGCCCTGTGCTCCCTCCCCTCCTCTTGCCTTCTTCCTCAAAGGGCTGCCCTCCAGTGCACCATCTCCCCTGATTATTTCCCGGTCGCTGGAGTGAAAATCCCTTCACAAGTCCAGCTCACATATCTTTCTGAGTTCAGGGTATAAAACAACTGGGGAATGTTGCAGATCTTAAGAAATGAAGAGTTCATAGGTGGGATTGGTGAGATATCTTGCACCCCTTAAAGCATATGGAGAAGAACTGATTTTTGCTGATTTTTTTCTCTAATTTCAAAGAAGAAGGCCCAGGAGTCCCAGCAGTTCTGCTGAGTCAGCATTCAATTGGGATTCCTTTGCAATCGTTCAAAGGTCATTATTGAAGATCTGGGTCAGCAAGGCACTTAGAGAGGTAAGAATTTTTTTTCCCCTTCCATTCAGGGAAGCATGTGAGAACATGTTTAGCTTAAGTAAGTGATTAAGGCTTGTTGCCTTTGAAAGTACAAATAGGTGCTCCAGTTCTATATTGAATCATGCCAGAAGACTGGATTTATTACAGAAGTGATAGTCTTGTACCACTTCATTTAGGTACATTCAGACATTGTCACCTAGAAAAGTTTTTGTGGTTTTGCTTGCACGATTTTGTCTCCAAACATATTCTGACCTTTGCTTCTAATGGGAAAAAAAAAAAAAAAAAGGAACAGAGAAAAGAATTATTGTAACCACTGAAAAGAGTAAATTAAGCCCAAACTTCACAGGTTTCAGATATGGCACCCAAGTCTGCTGCAGAAATTCCTGGAACAGACAATCAAAACAATCGTCAGTTGTGCTGCAGCTTGCTTATCTAAATAAATACCAAGCTTTCTCTTTAGTTTCAGCTGTATTTCCCATGTGCTCAACTTAAATCATAGTGTATTAGCATCACAGTTAATACTCTTTCTACCCATCAGGCATCATACAGAGCTCTGCAGTGGTTAAAGTAAACAGATTTTTGTGTCTATAGACAGAGTAAACAACTGGTGACAAAATGACCTAATCATCTTTAAAGTCATTAGCTTCAGCTCTCTATCAGTCATTCCATATCGCTGGGCTCATAATCTCTAATTATGAGCTGCTCCTGGTGTTAGCAGTACTGTTTTTCCATTTAAAGGCAGATGTTCCATGACCCTCTGCTTCCCAAGGAAAGGGAGATAACTGCTTCTTTTCAAAGTCAAAGGAGGGGGACAGCCTGTCCTTGTGGCACTGGTGGGCCATTTTCACCTCAGGCAAGCATCTCAGGTTGCCGTGGGAAGAGCAGGTATTTTGCCAAGGCTGGACAATGCTCTGGGCAGGTCGGGCAGAGCCCCACCACTGCAGTGAACTGACATTGCGGACAGGACACTGCTGGTGTGGTGTCAATTGTGATGCTGCTGCAGGAAGTTGCTGGCTGGCTTTCAGTACAAGCCAGAAGGCAGGGAGATCAGCACGGGGTTCCTTGTGGTGGGGAGGAGGAAAGGCCAAATATCTTTTGCCTGAGGTCTGCAAGTAGATGGGATTCAGTTTGTGTTTTAAATGTAATCAGGTATTTCTTATATCTAGAACTTGGTACACACCACAGGCAGTGTGTTTGGTATTACTGGCTTTGCATTTTTCTGAATTCTTACCTGTCAGTTATCTCATTCTTGCACTATCCTGGCTAGCTGTGCATTGATCATTGCTCATAGTTTTCTCCCATTTCCATAGGGGATGAAATACACATTGCTTTTATAATTTTGACATGAATATATAGATTTATATGTAATTTTTATATGCCCCATAAAAGAGAAAATGACTGTCTCACCTNTTTTTTTTTTTTTTTAAAGTACACAAAAATATATTTATTCCAAAGAGATAACTTTTCTCTTGGGAGATGCTGAAAGAAATGGAGCATTCTTCTGACACCAAAAAGTGCTGACTCCTTTCTTTTCAAAATTAAATCCTTTCAAAATCAACTTTTTTATCAAGGAAAAGGTACCACAGAAAAGCATTTTCTGCTAATGCTTTTTTTTTGGCAATGTAAAAGGAAAAACTGGAAAGGTAATCCAGTTGTCACAGCCACTTCAGAAGTTGTCACTGGGATGCTTACTATGGCCAAGCCTTACTATGATATATAGTTACCTGTTCAGTGGGAATAGTACTGGGAATTTATGACATGCTGCATGTGTTTCACCACCAAATTGTGTGGCAATAACTGTGGTTACCATGTGCAACAGTCATCACTGATGTGATGGTGGGGTTTTTGCTTTCAACAATATTGAATTTTCCCACAGAAGATCCAAAGCTAGGAATTTGAATTTTAGACACCATTATATCTCCAGTGAAGCATCTGCAAACTTCTGTGTGGATTCATATATGTATTTGTGTAGAAATTATATTATTCAGTTCTTCATAAGCTGAGCTTTAGAAAATCCTCACTCCTTTACAAGAATTGTCCCTGGGAAAAGATATCAGTAGAGAGAGTGTATAAAATCAGTTCAGAAAGACATAATTTGGGTCAAAGACATGGCTCATAGGTGAATTGAAACAAATGGTTATAGGGAAGTCTATTTTTCTTCATGGGCATTTGCGAGCTTTGGACTCAACACACAAATATATCAACCACTCCTAGGTGGTAATATGGAGCATAGGACTGGGTAAGCTAATGAAAGAAATACATTTCTTTGCTCTGTTATCTGCCCTTTGAAAAAGTAATTAAATATATCTGACTGCTTACACTTCTCTCTGAAAGTGAATCAATTGGTAAATTTACTTTATTTCTTTGCAATACTTTCCTTTGTCAGTTTAATTTCTTTTACAGCAATCTTGTGAGTTATAAGCACACTTTTGGATAAATGATCATGTTCCTTCAACTGTTATTATTGCTTCAGTTGAAAAAGGAAAAAGAGGGCTTCCAACTTCACTGTTTGTCTTTAACTCAAAAGCAACAAAATCCATTCAAAATAATGGGCTACTGTAAAAAAAAAAGTGCAGATACAATGTTACAGAATTTCCATGCTTAAAAATATGTTTAGATAATTTTTACAAGGTGCTTCCCCCCCCCATTTATTTTCATTTGTAGATTAGAAAGTCTGATTCATGTTGTATTTTCATAAATGATCTGAAAATTCCATAATACTATGTTAATTTTTTTTTAAACTCTGATACTTACTGTCTTCAAGCGGACTGAAAGACTCCTAAGATTTTTTTTTATTTGTGCATAAATAAACAGATTGGAAAAAATGATCAATTAAAATAACTCAGAAACAGATTTTAACCAATTTTTAAAACTTGAAGAAGTGTTTGGGTCAGTTTCTGTATAGACTGGCCTTACATATCAGATGAATCCGGATTTTATCCAGTTCTTCTTATGGAGTCTACAAAAACAGTAGATTTCTTTCATAATGGGAATCTTTTATCAAAACTCCAATGTACATTATTGCTTGGGAGTAACACTTCCTTTTGTCTGTGATGTTATACATATGTCTCAGAGGTGATGTTTTGTGCACCTAAGCACAGCCATCATCTCAGGTGGTTTGACATTGAACTGGAACATGAAGGACGTTTACTATGCTGATGAAAGTGGTATAAAACCCATGTTAAACAGAAAAACAAACTTGCTTAATGATGCAAAAACAAACACCAAAATAATCTTGACTTTAAGGAAATTCAATACATTCCACTCAATAAATGGATTCAAGAAAATTCAACTTCTACATGAAAACACCTGAGAAGACAAATAGGCTTAAAACCTCATCTTAGCTATCAAGCCTCCTTTGGTTTGAATGGTACAAAAGATACAAAGAGTGAAGTTCAGTGAAGTTCATGAAACTGTTTCCAGCATCTTCAGTAGACTGTTGTTCAAATACTGCTTGGAGACTAAAGCGCTGGTTGAGAAAAAGCTACCTTCTCTGGTTTAATTTTTAAAAGATATAGTTCTCTTGAGTTTTTCTAAATCATTAAAGGTTTACAGAATTATCTTTAGATGAATTAAATGCTTGTAAGTAATATTCTTTCTTAGAATGCAGCAATTGTCCCTGAAATTACTCAGATGAATATTGAATTGTATCTATTTTTACTTCATTGCTCATAGCTTTTACAGCTATGTTCCTTATTTATTCTTCTAGTGGTCTTTTGACATACTGAGATTTTGTATGTCACACCATGGTACAAGGTAGAACAATATAATTATTCCATAGGATGTAAGTTTGTATACTGACATGCCCAGCAGAGACCACACCCACCTTTTCCATTTGCCAGTCAGCAACAGTAATTACTTCTCTTCCTTTCTCTACTGGAGCAATCTGTTGTTCAATGACACTGACTATTTACATCTAAATAGAAAAAACCTGCTGAATTTAATTTTTTGTGGGATAGGAGGGGAAATTTATTTTCAATAAAAAATTGTAACTTGTCCGGCTTAGTCATCTGGAGTCTGAGCTTCAAGCATCTTCCATTCTAAGGCAAAATCACCACATCACACTGGCTCAAGGGATCAGGCTTACTGACTCCCTACTGCAGAGCTGAACATGAATGAGCCCTGACTTCCCAGCTCTGGTGTTTATCCCTGGATGCAGCTTCCAGAGTTTGTGCCCACCTGGTTCCCACTCTGTTCCCTGGGGCTGGAACCTGGAAATGGAGGTGAACCGAAACTGTGCCCCAGTGAGAGTCTGTGACCTCCTGAAAAATGCAATACTTGAATGGTTTGATTTTTTTCAGGCCATCACTTACGGATTTTACTTCCTATTCTCACATTTTGGAAGTTAGAACATTAATTCTGAAATGGTTAAAGTACTTTTACAAGTTCACAGCTTCCTGAAGAGTGGCACTTCTGACTTTCAGTTACCTTCAGTTCTTATCACTTCATGTCCATCATGCTGGTATCATGATGCTTTAAACAAGTGATAGCTCTCATCTGTTGTTCCTGGATCATTCTAAACTGTTTAAGAAAAGACAAATTTCAATATCAGTCCCTGATATCCAGTAAAGCTGCAGGACATCATTACTTGCTGCAAGACATCATTACTTGTTGCAAGCCAGGTCCTTGGTTTTGCTAGAATGACAGCAAAATACTTAAATGAGGAGGTGGTGCCACTCATGCTGTTGCCATTTACTTCACTCAGAAGTTTTGCCAGCAGTTCCAACAAATTCATGATTCATTGTTGTTTAACCCATCAGTTTGGTAGCATACTTTCTTTTCTAACAACTCAGATGTTGAATGGAAAGAGTCTGATATAAACATCTCCCTGATGCCTTCATTGGTTAAGGCTAATCACATTTTTTTCTGCAATGTCTTTACTTTCTGTGAATTGTTCCTCTGTTTCTGGGAGTTCAGAATTCTCTCCTTCTTGAAAGACTGTATAATATTAATTAAACAATACTGTAGTTTGAATTTTCCTTCTTGTTTAATTACTTTTTCATTTCCCTTTGCCCTTTATTTCAGTTTTCCATACATAAGTCTACCGCATGGTAAACGCAAGAAGTAAATTTCTAGTGCAGGCTGCCTCTGAAAGTGCAGGAAAAATAAGTAGACAAAGTTCTAAGTAATAAAAAAAAGAACCAAACACCAAGATTTGATTCTCAGTGTTTGCTTTTATGTAGGACTGTAAACATATTTTCGTAATGACAAGTGAACTCTCCCATCATCTTCAATTCTTTAATAGATATATTTGTCTAGAGGCTTTGGCAATTTTCTTGCAAAGGAAGACTTTTTTTTCCTTTTTGTGCTGGCATAAAGTCAGGCAAATTGTTAGACTAGATGTATTGTGAATAATGAGAACAAACCTAGGAATATATATGATTGCAAGAACAAAGGCCAGCAAGCAGGAGGGAACCAGCTTTTGCCCTCCACCTTCACGAGGATAAATAAGAGGAATTCAGAGTAGGAAGACACAAATACCAGGTATCAAAATCATTAATAATGCAGTTGCCATACAATATATTACTTGTAAATTCCATTTAAAGGGCATGTCACACCATTTAGTGCAATCCATTAATCAATAGCTTACAGAGAAGGAAACCATCTGTCTTGGTCTGTTCCTCAAATCTAAACTTCCAAACAAGGAAAGATTGCTCCAAAGCAAGGGAGCTCCATCATCTGAAAGCAAGCAAAGGTGGTTGTTTACTTTCAGCATAGGTTGATTTCAGTATGAAATTAATCATCCAATTTACCTCTTCACTGTTTACCACCATGAGTATGTTATAGATCTCTGTTAAATTGCAATAATCTTTTCTCCCACAAAATGAAATTAAAATATAAATCAGAGATACTTGCTAAGAGTGAGCAGTGTTAAAGGGTTATCGTGGAAACATACTGTAACAGTCACCAGGGTAGAATGATCTGACAGTGCACTTTTATCAGATTCCAATGACAATTTTATTTGACAGGGGGATAAATTTCTTGCAAATGCACCTAATAAGAGAAAGATAATTCTTCCTGACCCATCTGGCCAAGTCCAAGCAATGTAGTAGTCACAGTGCTGAAGAGCATCTGTCATAATCTTTACATTTTTGAACCTGCTAATAACATTGCACTCTGGCATATGAACTTGGTTATCTTTCTGCCTGTTTGTAGACCGCTGTGAAACTGATCCACAAGAAGCTGGAGACTGACTACAAAACACCTCTTGAAGCTGCAGATTTGTAGGATGTCATGTCTGAGGTATGATGGCCCCATGCAGCACAAATGCTGGGAGCAGCGAGGTGGACAGACCACTGATTAAGACAGAGGTCCTGTCTCATTTCATGAGATGGTAAAAAGCGTATGTCTGTCCTCCTCTGAACTGGCTGTGGACTCTGTGAACATGGTGACTTTGTGATTCAGTCCCCTTGATGCTCCTTAATCTTGAGAGGCACCTTTGGTTCTCTTTAATCTCATACAGTGGTCATCAGTTCATTTGTGAGCCCAACCTGAGAATACAACTAAACCAGCAGAAGAGTTACATTAGCATTTGATAAACCTGAGTCTCCACCTTAAATCCAGAGCTGGGGTTTCATTTAGCTATTGTAACAGGAAGACCTGTCTTGTCCTGTCTACCTCTCCATATACTTCTAGTTGCAGGATTAGTTGGGACAGAGAAAAAAAAAAGAGGTCTGTATGCTACTGCCGATATGGATGTAGTCACACTGGTTGAAGCCCATCCCCCAGAAAGGACATATATCCAAATCCCTGATGAAATCCCCACTGATCTGGTCTCCCAAACAGTTCTGAAGTGAACATGAATTTAGAAGTTGAAGAAGGAAGGAATAGTCTAAGTATTTAGCTGGATCTTGGACTCCAGTGTGGAAGCAGACTGAGATACAGGAACCAGAGCCATGGTTTTTGCTGTCATTTCCTACATCACACCTTTCCTGAAGAAAAGGATTGCATTTGGGTGATCCTGTTACTTTTCTTTCATCTACTTTGAATCCTCTTCTAAACCAAGAGAAGAGTGGACTAAGTTAGAGAGGGTCAAGGGTTTGCTCCTTTACTCTTGCCCTCTCCCAATTCACTGGATGACTCCTGGCATTTTATTGAGAAAGCTGAATAGTGTTTTAACTTCTTATTGATTAAAAAGGCGGGGGGTAGAAGAAAAAAGAAAAGAAAGAATCCATACAGTAAAGTCTATGTATAGATACCACTGTGCATCAGCACAGGGAATACAATTAACCTTAGAGAGCAGTAGCAGTAAAAAGAAACAGAACAAACTGAAATAATAAAGCTGGCTCTGCACTCTACCATGGTGTCATGGACAGATTGTGCTGAAAAGCATCAGTACTGCAGAGCTTGCGGGTGAGGGGGGTTAATTATCTCTCTGTGAAACATTCATTACAGCACCTGGAACTACATGGAACTCACTAGGCAGCAAGTTCGTTGAGAGGTTCATGATCCTTTGTAGCAAATCCAGAGTCATTCTGGCATGAAACCTTTTAACTTTGCTCCCCACTCATCCAAAGCTCTGCCTCCTACATGCTGCAATGCTGATGCTTTTACTCTGCTTATTCCCGTGATGATGATTTTGAACTTTCTTTGCTGTGTTTGTGCAATATGAGCACAATGGGGCCCTGATACTCCTGTGAAGACCCTGGGTGGACATCTGTGATACAAATAATGATGCTTCTGAGCAATCAGGACATTTTGGCTGTACTGTCTTTCAGGTTGTGCCATTTCTTCATACCCTTCACTGGCTGCTCATGCTCAAACATGAGCTTATGCTTCTTGTCCTAACATCTGCACCCTAATTTGCTTCTGCCCTTTCACCCCAGTCTTTGCTCTAACTAGTTTGCATTGCTCTGTAAGGTTGTCTTATTGTCTGCTTTTTTAATCACGAAATTCATTTGCCCGCTTACGCTGTTACAGAATAGTTCAAGCAGTCAGCAGAGGCTTTACCATTACAGTCTCCTCTCTCTTTCATGTACACTCCAATAGCTATAGGAATTCCCTTATACAAAGATGGGCAAGCAACTGGGCAATATATACATAAAATACCTTAAAGACAAGACTGGCATTGTACGAGTAGGTCTTGAGCCAGAGCTCTGGTGTATTTGTCACTTTTCCTCCAACGCTTTCTTTTTATCCTTGCAGCACGAGAGACTGCCTTGCTCTGTTGGATGCTCTAAAGGTGTGTGGAGCTGCATTCCAAAAAGCTGCATTGCAAAAAGGACAAGTGTTCACAACAACTGTAGTCTTTGTTAAGAGGTTTTAATCCTGTCCTGAATTGTACAGCTGATTGACTGGTGATGGCAAGAATTCACGTCTTCATGACAGATAAGTTCTGTTAGAGTAGATTGTGAGACTTGGGATATGGAGCTTTGTATTTGAAGTAGTGCACAAAATTAAATCTATTTACTCCACCTCCTGGTATCATTAAAATAAACAAGCAAGCAAACAAACAAATCCTACTCATCTCCCAAAAGAAAAAAAAAAAAAAAAAAAAAAACAAACCAACCCCCCCTAAGCCAAAAAAAAAAAAAATAAAAAAAATCACATTAAGCAAACATTTGAAACTGGTATTTATTCACTTGAAGTGCAGCCCTACAACATGAAATTTGTGATCTGGTCAGCTGCACCTCAGAAAGATAACTAGATTAAGGTTACTTGAGCACAAAAGGTAAAAGAAATATTCTATATATGAATCTTCCCATAGTTAGTGGCAAATCCACTCAGCTGAGTGGTATAAAGCTTGCAACTCTAGGGAAGCCCTGCAGTTTAATTCAGAGGCACACAAGGAATTTGTGTGCTTCCAAAGCTAAGTTCCAACTGGATGGATATTTTGACAAACATGTCTGAACTTACACATGTAAATCCCACTTAATCTTCTTTCTCTGCATGTGAAGTCCCTGCACTTCCCCCCTGAAGTCAAGAGAGAGAAAATCGAGACACAACAGGGTGAGGATTGGTGAATGTGTCAGGACAAAGATGAGATCTGCTATGTCAGTGGGAACTAGATTAGGCGGGATTTAAGGTTGTGACTATTGAGGAAGGAGAGGTTTTTGTGAAAAGGTCTATGAGACAGTATAAAAAGTGCGATGTGGAAGACTGTGAGTAAGAAGAGACTAAGGATTAGCAATAAGTGAGCAAACAGTGGTAAGGAATAGAAAAACACAGATGAGAGATGGGATACATAAAGGGTCAGAAATGAGCCATAACTTGAAGACAGGAGGAAAAGAAGAAAACCAAAATATATGAAGAAAGACATTCACTAACAGCATTCCAAGGGGATTGCTTAATATCAAAGGCCGCATTGTATGCCATTGCCTCATAAATAAGGCCAGTAATCAAGCCTGAAATTACAGACACTGGTCCCTGTAAGTGAAAATAGCTTTGCAGGCAACAATGAACAGCCTCAGAAAAGTCACTGTGGTAACTGCTGAACGTTCAATGGGTGTGGGAGAAATGTTTGAAAGGATTAATCCATAGAGCAGGAAAGATAAATGCAATGGGAAACTGAGAAGGATGAGGGAAGTGGGCTGAAGAAAAGAGACAAGTCTTTTCCTCCCCATTTTCTGGAGCAGCCAGGTAAATACAACTGTTGTGTGATTTCTTCTCTCAGAGCTGAGGAGCAGCCACAGGAATGCTCTAGCCTTGGTTGGATCTGCTGATGGCAGATCCTCTGTGGCTGTGAAGGCCCAGTGAAGCCCAAAATTCAGCTTGCCCTTATTTTTTTTTTTTCTCTTGTGTGAAAACTGTGGAATCTGATCCTCCTTGCAATTTTACTCATAATGGCGAAATTAGATCTTTATTTTTCTCTACCCCTTCATCCAAACTAGTCCGGTACATAATCCAGAAAATAGAAGAGACAGCTACTATGGTAAAAAAATTGGCTTCTGTTTTGCATTTTTAATAGAGTAATAGTAGCATCTTGCTCTTCAGATATTTATTTTTCTAGTTTCCTCTCCAATCCAAAACTTTATATAGGTGCAGTCAGTTCATGGGTCAAAGAGTGTGCTACAACCCTCCAAGAGATTTTCAGAAATGCTTGTTACCCAGCAAATTTCCTGAACTTTTAGCAACCTTAGCATCTCATCCCCTTTGCCGTCTGGTTGATTCTAAACAGAATGCTAAAATTTTAGCAGAAAACCCCAACAGTAAATGCCGAATTTAGGCTTTGATGCGAAAAATTATCAAATAAATGTTGGGTGTTTATGATGATTTGGTGTATTTTTATCTGACACAGTTTGATAATTGACATTAAAACACCTTCCAATGCAGCATGACTTTGGAAGATTTTCATGCAGACATGAGGGAACCAAGCTATCAAAAAAGAAAGCAGAACTATTAGTGGCATGGCTAAAGTACTTTGGATTCTGAGGATCAATTTTTTATCAGTCTTCAAAATCCAGACTAAGTATTTTTCCCTCTCTTATTTCATCATATCCCTTTTTAAAACAATCCAAGATTGAGGGTATGATCACTTCTAACCATCACAATGACTTCACATTGCAATACAAAAGAAAACTGTTATGGGTTTCTGTAGCTGA
>VXAU01005162.1:700-21684 GCA_013399695.1 Formicarius rufipectus | reverse complement strand
TATTGAGAGTTCAATTGCATCCCACTTTTACTATAGTTCCAACAAAGCAGGTGACATCTGATAATCTTTGAGATGCTCTGAGTTCTGTCACTCTTTTATGACCCAAATTTGGATTGCATAGGTTACAATGAGATATAAATTTTTTTCCCCCACAGTTTATTTACTATGTAATTGCATAGCAAATGCAGCACAATTACAAGAAAACCACATTTCCTTATCTCAGTCAAAAAAGACATTCTGTAGCTATTACTGTTAGAATCATATGACACTTAGACTACAAATGTTAAAATATTTATCATATAATTAAAAGTTNATCATATAATTAAAAGTTATGTGCTTGAGACTTTATTTACTAGACAAAGAGGCTCAGAGAGGCTGTCATCTTAGTTTTGAAACTTTCACAGCACTCCATGCTATGAATAAGAAAATTTTATCTCCCTTTATATACACATATTATACCTCTCCCATGCAAGGGATGTTAATCTGTTTGAATCAATGTATTCAAAGTCGAAACCAGTAACAATATAATAGCAAACATGTTTAGAAGCTGGTGGTGAGATTCAGAAAAGCAGTTTGTTTCCCAATGAACACTTTTCACCTGTCTCTCATTATGTTTTTGTATCAGCTTCTAGACTAAGGAACCTGAAAGCATCTTTTGCATCCTGCAATCATATATTCACAGTGGCTGCATCCTAAATTTATGTTAGGTGAGACACGGGTGCATTTCACTGCTTACTGTTGCTGCTATCATTTGTGTGTTAGCTGTTTTTAACCAACTTCAACAAAGAATAAATGTATTGATGACATCCATAGCCTGTCCTAAAACACAGACAGTCTCAACAGTGAAAGGAACGGGATATTTGGGTAAAAGAGTCAGTCTGGATCTGTACCGTTATGGCTTATCTTTCTGACTGTGAAGCGTGGACAAAGGTATGGTTCCTTTTTCACAACATGAAGACAAGTCACTGAAAGACAGCTGTATCAATACTAGCAGTACTTATACACAGGTTAGAAGTATGCAAAGCTTATTTATTTGTACATGTTATTACTCTTGTAGGGTCCTAAATGGCTACAATAAATAGAAAACAAGAAAATCTCAGTGAAGTTTTCAGTATTTCCCCTAAACAAATCTAATTCTTACACCTTAGTCTTAAGACTTTCCTGTAAAATGTCACACAAAAACTACAAATCCATTGCTGCCAGCATTTCTATCATGATACAGAATATGCTGCAGACTTAGCCCTCTGGAGCACATTTTTGTCCCATCTGTCACAGGAACTGTGATGTGAAGAATTTCTACTAAAGAAGATCACAATGTCTCATTGGAAAAGTAGTTTCTCTATGGATAATGACTTATAAGGAGGAAGAGGTATGTCAGAGCTTCAAATGCAAGCCTTCATGACTGATGAGAAAAATGCAATTTAATATTGATGCTGATAGTGCAAATGTAAAGTAAAAGATTTTTTTGAACCTTAACCAAGAGTACCTCTGGTCTGCTGTAAAATTTCCTAAAAATGATTATGCTGAAATCATAGCACTACAAGGTAAGAAAATACTGCCTTCCTCTTCCTGGTATGACTGTATCAGTAAAGCCTTTATACTTTCATGTGCCAGAGCAGCGTGGAGAAGGAATAGAGTTATGAGATTCATTATTTGACTCACTACTCACTGACTAGGTGATGTTACATGCTGTGGTTTTAACTGGTGACTGTGCTTGGCTTTGCACTGAAATAGGCTAAAATTATTTATTGGATCAGTTCCTACACTTCAGACAAAAGGGAAATAATTAGATTCTGAGGAATGAAAATTTCTTGGATTATGTGAATTTGTCTATGATGGCAAACTTGTGATCATTTAATTAATCGATATGAAATCCTGAACATAATTAATGGAAACCTGGATAACAACAATATTTTGTCTTACAATGTAGAAGTACAAATCAAAATGATAAAAAAATACATCTTCTGAGCACCAGTTCCACAACAGTTCTGAGTACAGCAAGGTATATTATACTTAAAATGTTCATCCATTCTGATTACTAAAAAGTGTGCAATTTTTTAAGTGATAGATGGACTGATGCACATGGACAACTGTCCTTTTTTTTAAATCATAAGAAAAAAAACCCAAATCCATACACACTTTATAGCATGAGGAGACCTCAAGATTGTCTTGAATGATGACATTAATATTTTTCTATTCCTTTTGGCACTTTGCTTAGTACACCCTATTTATACCACTTGCCTTTTTTTGCAGCTACATTATGCCGATGGGTCTTAATTATGTGTATGGTTCTAATAACATTCTAAAGACAGTATTAATTGTATAAACACTTGGAACAGTTATTTCTGTTTTGGGCTGGAGTCCATAATTATTTTCAAGCCTGCAAACACATTACACTTTGCTAGTCCAACTGAATCTTTATCAGCCATCCTGCACCAAATAATGCATGACCTCCTCGTTTCAAAACATAAGGATTTAACATATGTTGTTTACAGTTATATGTTACCTTCACTATTACAACACTCAGGGGAGTGAGGGTTTTCCTATTATATATTTTAGAAACAGTGTAAATTTTCTGCAATTTCACCTTCTTAAGTAGCCTCCAACAAACCTGCTCTGAAATTATAGAAGCAGTGGACTCTGGATCAAGCTCAATTTTATATTCCATTGCTTTCACTTGCAAAGGAATTCAAATAATAACTTCTAAATTAAACAGCTGTGGAGATGTTAAGATATTCTCCATGGAGCCTGTGCTGTCGTCTGCAAGCTGATGATTCTAGAATTCTCAGGTATTGTCCCCATGAGGTCCTTCTTGCACTGACCTGTACATCTTTTCTGTGTATGTCCCAGTTTCTTTGCACAGTGTTTGTCCTTGAACCAACAATAATTGGCACTGTGAGACTATGTTTCATAATAAAAATACACAATCTGTAACATTCCCTACACTGTATTTCATGCTCTTTTGGTGTATGTTTTCTAAACATTTTCTAATGTTGTAATACTGAATAGATATTTTATGGTGAAAGCAACCACAATTAATAACTGATTTGTGTTTTCCTAATTTTTCATGTTACATATATGTCCCTTTAGAATTAAGAATTGTCCCTTAAATTTGCATTGAAATCTCCTGTCTACTGCAAATGCATTTCTTTAATTGAGCAACTTATTAATGCCTCAGATTTTTTTGGTTTTGTTTTCTTTATTCAGTCTGTAAACACTCTACAGGTACTAGCAACTTCTGAAGTAAGATATATTTCTATAATTTCTACACTTGAAGCATTGGTTTAGGACTGCGTTTTTATGAAGCAGCAGAAGATATGCAAAAATTTTTAGATTAAATCTCTATTGCACTCAAAAAAAGTGCTACCTTTTTCTCATCACTAATATAATTATTGACTATATCCTGTTACATTCTCTCAGTAAAGGTACTCCAGTCCTCTACTGATTCATCAAATGAAAATGTTTTCCCCAGGTAGACAGTTTAAGTTACTTTTCCTTTGTGTTTGATCTGCACTGCACCAGTGCTGCAGGATGTGATTTCAGCTTTACTTTTAATCTCCAAATAATTTGTCTTTTACTGTATATGTGGAATAGGGTCTTTTATTTGTCAGTAGTTCTTGTATCTTGCTTTTTTGCAGCACAGAGTCTCAAATAATGGTATATATTACCTGTGTAGGAGTGTACAGAGTGTGTGGCTGTCTCAGGGTTGTAATCCCTACAGCATACATGACAGGAAGATAACTCCATGGTTCTTGAAACAAGGTGTGTCCTTTGAAAATATGATGTTCATTTCACAAAAGTAGCTTGTGCTATCCAAAGGAAAACACTAAAGATGTGTACCTGATAGTAGACATTAACAAATACCCAACACTCTCCTGCATCTAACTTAAAGAACAAAGTGTGTGCTGCATTTTACCTTTTTTAGAAATATTTACAACCCAAAGTGTGCTTTATCTGTAACTAAAAACCATTTTGAGGTCATAAGAATAAGTTATAAGGGTGATGCTTAACAGCAAAATAAGAAACTGTATTTTCTGTAAGATTATACTTTAAAGAAAGGGAGAAATCTAGTAATAGATTTTGCACTTATTTATTAATACTCAGAGATTCAACATGAAGCATCTTGCTTACTTGCTTCTCAGCCTCTGTTTCTGAGTGTGGTTTTCTGAGTGTGTTTCTGAATGTTTGGGTTTAGATTAACAGCCTTAATTTTCAGTAACAAACTGGTTTTGTGGAATTGCTGTGTTACAAAGGGTGTGTTAGCATGTCAGGTTTCTGAAAGAGGGGTGCCTGTGGATAATTGCTCACACATTTTGAGCATTTAGTACTTAACAAACAGAAGAAAATCCATTCTTCACCTCTCACAAAGTCAGCTTTTTTAAAAGAAGCACTTAGCTGGAATGTCAAGAGGTCTAAATGGACCTTGCTGTCAACTAACTAGACTATCATTCTATGTACTTCCATCAAAAGTATTTGGTTCTCCATATTTAAACAAAGAAGGTTAATTATGGAGACAGCTTTTCCCCACAGTCTTTGTAGAGTATATAGGGGTCTGACTAACACTACAGTATTTCATAAATGTGATTCATGTAAAATCATGTAAAATAGAAGTTGTCAGAAAGAAAAAATGTTTCTTTCTCTAATCTTTTTTTTTTTTCCCCAAGTTTTATTTTTTCTGACTGAGTCGCCCAAGTCCTCATTTGCCAGCATTTCTGTTCATTTCCTTTATATTTGCAAATGGATCACACATTGCTTAGCTGCACATTCTAGGAATGCATGCTCAAAAAGGTATTAGTGACCTAAGGAATTTTTTCATATAGAGTTCACAACGTATAGATATTGTGGAAAGAGAACCCTTTCAGAACTGTCAAATTTTTTTGTTCATGTTGGGATAGACCATATTGTGAACCATAGAATCATAGAATAGTTCGGGTTAAATGAGACCTTTGAAGATCACCTAGTCCAATCCCCCTGCAATGTACAGGGACATCTTCCACTAGACCAAGTTGCTCAGAGGCCCGTCCAGCCAAGACCTTGAATGTTTCCAGGGATGGTGCATCTACCACCTCTCTGGGAAACCTGTTCTAGTGGTTCACCACTCTCATTGTAAAAAATGTCTTCCTTGTTTGAATCTACTCTCAGCTGAAAACCATTATCCTTTGTTCCATCACAACAAACTCTACTAAAAATTTGTCCCAATCTTTGTTTTAATCCCCTCTTTAAGTACTGAAAGGCTAGAATAATGTCTCCTAGGAGTCTTCTCCAGATTGAACAACTCCAAGCCTCTCACCCTTGGCATTCCATCGCTCCAATCACTTTTGTGGCTGTCCTCTGGACTTGTTCTAACAGGTCCATGTCTTTCTTGTACTGATTACATACATAACTCTTCCCTTCTCCACTGATGTGGTCATTCCATCATAGAATACCACTGGGCTGGTCAGGCAGGACTTGCCCTTGGTGAAGCTATGCTGGCTGTCCTGAATCACCTCCCTGTCTTCCATGTGCCTTTGCAGAGCTCGAGGAGTGTCTGTTCTATGACCTTCCCAAGCACAGAGGTGAGACTGACAGATTGATAGTTCTCAGAATCACCTCTTCTACTCTTTTTAAAGATGGGTAAAATTTCTAATATTTTGTCGTCACCCAGGACTTCACCTGACTGCCATGACTTTTTAAATATGATGGAACGTGGCTTGGTAACTACATCAGTCATTTCCCTCAGGACTCTGGGATGCATCTCTTTGGGTTCCATAGACTTACATGCATTTGTGCTCCTCAGGTGGTCATGAACCTGATATTTACTTACAGTGGGAGAGACTTTGCATTTCCAGTCTCTGTCTTGCAGTCTGTCCACTTGAGAGGTTTGGGAAGAGAGGTTATCATTGGAGACTGAGGCAAATATTTTGTTGAGTACCTGCTCAGCCTTCTCTCTATCCATTGTTACTTGTCTGACAGTCTTGTTCATTAGGGGTAAACATTTTCTTTAACTTTTCTTTACTGACTGACATACCTGTAGCAGCCCTTCTTGTTATGCTTGTGAACTCTCTCCATACCCACCTAGTCACTGAGACATTAATTTCCCCCTCAAAAATGAGGAAAACAAGAAATATGTTATACAGGTTAAAAGGAAGAAGACCAATATTTAAGAAAGAGTTTATTGGAGAGAAGAATTACTCAGGAGATTACTCAGAATTACAGGAGATTGTTATATTTTTCTAGGGATCTGAGGATAGGCCTGGTAAAACAAAAATGATCCTTTTTTTGTGGGACAGGGCAGCAAGCATGTTTATCCACAGTTTTACTTGTAACTGTTTAAGCAGATTCTGTGATTCTATGAAAAGGTCCATTCTATGTTCTGAATAGTGATCAACTTCACCTGATTTCATGTTTCTTTAACTGACTCATGCAGTTGCTGTTTTTTCTTAATACTATATCAAATAGTCTCTTTTTTAATACAATGGTATTAAAAGGCCAGCTTCTAAGAACAGTCTGCACCATGATTTACTGTAGAAAATATTTATACAGTATTTGCCATTGGACCAAAAATACTGGGGTCTATAATACTAACATATAACTTAAAGACTCATTAGACTCAAGATCTCAATTTTTTAAAACTTGCTTTCAGTGGCTAAAAAAAAAAAATTCCTCCTTTTTGCATTTCCATATGTAAAACTGTGACAATAAAATAGTGTGTTCTGACAATCTATAAGAGAGAATTTCAACACCTATATTCACAATAGACCATGTATTTGACAGCTGTGCAGTGTAGGCTTCTTACCTATTAACAGTGAGTTTGTCTAAGCTTCATTCCCATAAGAGTATATATTTCTGAACTATGTATTTATTTGGTATGATCTTTGTTGCTGTCAATCTCATGATAATCATACTTCACTATAAAACAAAAACAGTCTTTAAATGCCTGATATACCTAAAGTAATATTGCAAAAAATTATGATAAATTACATATGTAGCACATATTAGATACATAGGTAATGCTGTATGTGTATCTGTATATATCTACATATCTCTCTATATATAGCTATGTAGCTATAGCTACATATAACATAATATTATATACATATATACATACATATATACATATAATAATAACATATACATGTAACTTTTTATTCTTCTTCATCAAGGTATGTTGCATATGATTTCAGTGAGAGCACACGATCTCCTAGTGCTGTTTCATAAGAATGGCAGCTTCCCCTTTCTCTTGAAGACCTTTGTACTCTAAACACATAACAGTATTCCTATTTTATACACTTTCCTTTCTTCTAAAAGTTAGCGTTAGATGATAATCTAGAATCTCTCTATAATCATGGAGAGAAATGAGATCCTCCAGGTCACAAGTGTGCTTTTAAAACAGGTAAGAAGAATAGCACTTCATTGACTGCAGAGGAAACCATGAAAACTAGCTTAAGATACACAATTAAATTTCAGATGGCTTAATTTAAGTGAGCTAATCTCTTCCCATGAATGAGGGATTTCCTAGTAACTGTTTAGAAATAGTACAAAGATAATAACTTTCTATACCAGAGATATTCTTAGGCCAAATTAATATTATTGAAGTTATTTTCATTTTACTCTATTGAAGGTATTGTCAAAATTCCATCTGCACCTACAATACCATCAATGCAATACTATCATAAGTTGGACAAATACATATTATTGAGTAAGCTGCTAATATGTTAATAAAGTTAAAATTGCATATTATAAGGTTTGTTCTTTTTCAAGAGAAATCTAGATATAAAATAGGTAATAATGAGCTACAAAAGTTAATAGTAAACTGTATCTATGCCAGCATTTGCATGAGTGGATTTATTTTCCTTCCTTTAAAATATCTAATAGATTTATATTAATCACAGCAACTTATTTTTTCCTATTAAAAATCCATGTTGGACTGGCAGATAAGACACTACATGCAAAGAACCATTATCCTTCCAAAACGGCAGCTAAAACTGAGGTAAGACACTTTAGTGAGAGTAAGTGAGAGTTAGACCTCAAAAGGTGCTTATGGTAACGCAAGTGAACCATGCGATTATGACTACCACAAGACTAAAGTTATGGAAGAGCTGATGGAACAGTAAAGCATAATAAATGTGCTTTGTTTTAACACAGTCAAAGTTACTGTTTCACTCTCCCTCTCTGAATATTCAATTACTATTTCCCTGGCATTTAAAATTTAAAAACCAACAATATTTGATTTGTCTGATTAGCAACAATGAGCCTCCCTGGGCCAAAATGATCAGAGCACAGATTATCAAATACAGTCACGGTTAACAATCACCTTTTGCGCATTGTTAATAAAAGTTCATGGTAAAGAAACACCCACCCTTAAAATCACTGACAAAGTATTTCTTTAATGTCAGTTATAGTGTATTTACAAATGCAATGTATTTGTATGATAGATACCCCGCTGTGGAGTGCATTTTCCCACAGACTTGACAGAGCATCCTGACCAGAGTCAAGGTCAGGGCTGGCTGCTAATAAAACTGTACTGCCACCCCATTGAATCTAAAGAGATAAACAGATGAACAGTAGAAAAGGAAACAATAAAAGGAGTAGCAACATCAAAATGAAACAAAAATAAATGAAAATAAAATTTAATAATTTTAGAAAAAGGCTTTATGGGACCTAGCTGGTACAACATTTTCATTATGAATAACTTCTTATGCTTTTCCTCAGAAGGATACTTTTTTATCAGTCCACAAACTGCAGAACCCTGTCAGTTCTGCTCATCTTCAATCCAGGTGCAACAAACCTTCTTGCTCTTCCCAGATCATTTCAAATAAATCTTTGAATAACTTTAAAAAACCCTTTGAGGTTCTGGAGAACAGCCAAAGAAGGGAAATTAAGCTCCTAAGGGATCTACGGAACAAGTCTGAGAAGAGGCTGAGGGAACTGGACTTATTTAGCCTGAAGAAAAGGACTAACTGCAACTATCACTCGCTACAACTACCTGAAAGGAGATTGCAGTGAGGTGGGGGTAGCCTCTTCTCCCAAGTAACAAGTGATAGCACAAGAGGAAACTACTTTAAGTTGCTCCAGGGGAGGTGTAGTGAACAGGCTGCCCAGGAAAGTTGTGGAGCTCATTGTTGGGTGAGGTACTTCAGCAGGGCAGAAGAGGCAGAGTGGTAGCACAATATGTAATAGATGTTACTGGATTTCACAGTTGGCAATGGCAGAGCTGAGAGCAAATCAAGGAGCAAACAAATAATCTGAGTGTTAACCCGGGAGTATACTATAGACCTCCTGGCTAGGACGGTGATGCCAATGAATTATCTTTTGAGGATAAGACAACTGCCCTTATGGGGAAATTCAATTTACCAGAAATCAACTGGGGTTATCATACAGCTGGTACAACCTGCACCAGAAGATTCCTAATAACCTGGATGACAACTTTATGGAAGAAGTTCTAAGGAGGCCAACTCAGAAAGATGCTCCTCTTGACCTTGTCAACAGAGTGGACCTCATGAGTGGAGCAGAGATTGGCTGTGGCTGTCTTGGCCACAGTGTCCATGAAGTGATCGAGTTTGAAAACTCCATTGACAGGAGGAAAAGTGCCAGCAAAGCCTCAGCTCTGGACATGAGGACAGCAGACTTCAGGCTGCTCAGGGAATTAGTAAGTAATGTTCTCTGGGAAAATGTTTTTGCAGAAGCTGGGGTCCATCAGTCCTTCAAGCATCTCCTCCTAGGGGCACAGGAGCAGGAAATTCGCAAATATTGGAAGTCAAGCAGGTGAGGCTGAAGGCCAGCTTGGCAAAGTAGGGATCTTCTCTTGGAAATAAGGCAAAAAAGGAAGGTGTATGCCCAGTGGAAGCAAGGTCAAGTGACAGGGAAAGAATTTAGAGATGCTACTTGTCACTCCAGGGAGAAAATTGATGTGGCCAAAGCTCAGTTGGAATGGAAGCTGTTCAGAAATGTGTGGGACAATAAAAACAGTTTTTTCAAATACATTAATGGCAATGGGAAGTATGGAAATATCATTGTCCAGTTACAGGATGAGGATGGTCACCTCACAAACAGGGACAGAGACAAGGCAGAGATGTTAAAGCTTTCTTTGCCTCTGTCTACAACATGGATGACAAGACCAAGGGAGTCTCAGTGCCCTGAGCTGGAGAACCATGACTGTGAAAATGATCAACTCCCAGTCAAACCCAAAATGGTGTGTGATGTGCTGCTCCAGCTGGATCCCTGCAAACCTATGGGGCTTAATGGGATTCATCCCAGAATACTCAGAGCTACCCAGAAACGGAGGAATCCAGTGTATTGTTTCGCCTGTGCACATTGTTCTTTTCCACTGTCCTGAGATTCTTATCTTTTTTTCTTTTTCATTCTGAGTATACTTTTACCATTTGTATATTCTCTGCTTAGGATATATTTTCAAGTTCCATGTCCCTTCTCCTTTCTTTGTGCACTGGCTAGGACCCAGCAAGGACAGGCAGAAAGCTGCTCTACTGCATGTTGGCTGCAGTTAATAAATGAAGCACTTAACAATTCCAAAGTTTTTTTGTTTGTTTGGTTTTGGTTTGTTTGTTTTTTTTTCTTCTCTGCAGTGAAGTTTTGCATCCTCATGCATCCAGATTTTATGAGTAAGCAAACTTTTAAAATTAATGTTATTTTGACAAATGAAAATGCTTAAAATGCATGACTATCCCATCCATCTGCTGTAAGCATTATGTGTGGAAGTGGAATTAAAATGGTGGCAGAATTGGTGCAGCAGGCACCAACGGTGTGACTCTTGGGGATGGGCTAAGAGCTGAACTCAGTGATCCTTGTGGGACCCTTCCAATTCAGCGTATCCTGTGGTTCTGTGACATTCCTGACACCCTCACTCCCACTTAGCTATCAGCTTCTTTGCAAACATTTCCTATCAACCAGTCCAACTTCCCTGTCAGTTTCCTCACTAATGCAACTTCTCTATCCACTCTGTCTATATGAAACAAGCTCATGGCGTTAGTGCTCCTCCCGATGCAGAATTCTGCTTTTGCTGCAATAATTGTATCACCTGAAGAGATGAATGAGAATGAGCTTTACCTGAGAAATCATGTAAATGGCACTGATTCTGCTCCTAATTGCTTATGAATCAATTTTCATTGCAAAATTCAGAGCAGAATGTTTTCAGTACATTCTATGTTTTTTTGTCAAGTCATATTTTATCTTATTTATAAAATTGTCCTGGGAAAATGATTCCATATACTGGCATCTATGACACAGTATGTAACAACATGCTCTGTTAGTCAGGAGCTACATTCAATCTTCTTATAAGCTCTTACACTATATGTGGAAACACTAGTGCAGTCGACATATTGCTTAATTGCTGTCTAAGTCCTAATAACCTCAAAGAGAATAAGAGCAGCTACTGGCAATTTAACAGCACTAACATCACAAGATGAATCTAGGTAATGGATATAACATGTGAGGGACCAGTGGGCTAATTTACTTAAAACAAAATGTGATTAAATGATCTGAATACAAAATATCTTCAGCAGGTCAGGTACTTCTATACCATGTGACAAACTGTTGGATGGATGCCCAAACTAGCTCTGGAATACCACTATTTCCAAACTGTCAGTTCAGAAACCAAATGTACTATAGACTGTAGCAAACTGCATTTTCTGAGGCAAAGGTGAGTCAGGAGTACTGCATTAAAAGTGCTGCTATGAAGCTCTGAGGAATGTGATGAAAATAAGTTCTAATTGGAAAGAAATAGGAAATACAAAAGTACAATTTGTCTGATGTATTTAGAGGTCTAAGTGAGAAGAGACGGATTATACCCTAGAGTACCTATTTATTTCCTTGGAGTATACATGAACTCGTATGAAGATAAATCTGGCTTTATTCATTTGAATGTATCTAGAGTATCTGATACAACAGTTTACACATGTGACACACTATCTAGAAGGGACAAATGGAAGATCTAGAGCATCTCAACTGGTATTATTAGCCTCTGTTGTAAATGCGGACTGAACCCCACAGTGTACATGTGTACATGTGAGAAAATGAGATTGTAGGCACCCATATGTAGGTCTCAATGTGAATGTCTACCTGAGAGCTCTATTTCTAAAAGTGTTGCCACCTTTTGGGGCCTGCCCCAGCTCGTGTTACAGGCGTGGCTGCAGTACCGCGTTTGTGTCATTCGGTGGCAGAGAGGACAAGGTGAGGTCTTCCCCTGGTGCTCTGACCCACATGGGCTCCCAGGATTTCTCAACAGCCTGACATTATTGCTTTGCTTTGCTGTTTGTATGTTACACTTGAGAGGTGGCGGGTGTTGGCCGAGTGGCGTAGGCCCCCGCCTGTGGAGCCGGCTCCTCCTCTGAGGACGCTGGTTCGAATCCTGGAGGAACTCGCTGTCGCTGTCCGAGCTGCTCGGCCGTGGCAAGATGAGCCTCAGGAGTAAAGGGAGTGGGGCCAATTCTGCGCACCCTGTGCCTCACTTAAAAAACTCCATTGCGCAGGCTTATCCCAAGATCTTCGTTCGCGAAGTCCAGCCAACAACAATTTCTAAAAGTTCATAGTATTCTGCTTCTCTGTAAGGGAAGGGTTTTTGTTCAAGCATAGGCATTTTAGTATCATTTCTATCCTAGTTTAGTTTCAGCTGCTTCTGCTGAATGGGTACTCCAAAGGGTTTTAATTGATAGAGTTGGGAGACATACTGAACTACCTATTAGTCTTTGCTCCAGGCTGCACTCTGCAGGCTATACTGATTGTGCTGACTCCATGACTCTATCTCCATTGACTATACTGAGAACATATTCCCTAAGTGGTTGCCACCATTTAGATACTGGTATATAAACAAATCTATTTACAATTTGAAAAGTCTTACCCTATAGTGTAAAGCTGAATCACATAAATCCAGTGCCTTTGGCTGAATCTTTCTTGGCTTGTACATCCTGCAGTAACTTTGTGTTTGAAATTTAGCTTCAGCATAGTTTGAATTTAGCAGAGAAGTCAGTACTGAAATCGTATGAAAACTAATATGCCCTCTAGAACTTATAGCACAGAGCAGCAGATGAAGAGAAGGCTGCCTTCTAGCTAGTCTTATTATCTCCAGGTTGGGACTCATGTCCATTTTCTGCTGGATTTTACCTTGAACAATGGGTGTCTTTGCATTATGTTTTTGAGTGTTTTGATGGGATAATTTTTCAGACTAGCACAATATTAAGATTAAGTTAAAAGCCTTCTCAACTGAACAAAATGCTCAGACTTTAAGTGTAAAGGAACAGGGGTAAAAAAAATGGCTCGGCTCAGGTCTGGTATATACAGAACTAATAAAACTTGTCAGCTGTGTGTAGAAATCTGGATTGTCTCTTCACTAAGTTCTTGTTTCTAGGAACATTTTGCAGATGTTGGAAAGCAGGACAAAGGAGATGGACTGCAACACACAACTGCGTGTTATATTTGTTCACCCATGTCCAAGGAATACCTCCCTTTATTAAAACTGAAAACCCTCTACAATTCATAGACTATCAATAGTGAGTATAAGAAGATTTTATTTATAAACCCTGATTTAATTCTATGTGAATACAGTCTATTGTATTTGATGTATGCAGTGACAGTGAGCTGGGCTGGGCAAGTGCGTCATCTCTGTGCTAGCAATATTACAATATGGTTTGTGAGTTGGTTTTGCTGCTGTTCTCCATATGTGAATTATAGCTATTTCTCTTCCAAGTGAGAGGAAATTGGAGATAAAGATTAAATTTTGGATTTTGTTCAGCTAAAACAAATGGAACATGCATGTAAGCATAAAGGATTTCTCTTTGAATACAAATGCACAGGCTTTTCAGTTACTGGTAAATAATGAGGAAAACTTAAAAAAAATACACAGAATATTTAAAAAATCACCACAGTTCTCTGGAGAAAATGATTCCATCAGTGTTCCTGCCATGTAGGAATGAAGTGTAATCATTGCTTGTTTATGTCAATCTTAATGTTGGTTGTATGTTCACAATGCAGTATTTGAACCTCCTTATGTTTTAATTGCCATGTGAGAATACTGTGCAGGATTTTAACCTGAGATCTACTATGTGTTGCCAACATTTCCTTAATATACTAAGGCTTATAAAAGTAAGACATAGTTAGGTTGGCATGATTTCTCTGTGACTACTATATGGTGCCTACTTTTTATCACCTTGCTTTCCTCCAGGTACTTACACACTGACTGGTTTAATAAATGTTCTAGCAATTTACTAGCTATTGAATTTAAACTTGCTGTTCTGTAATTTCCTAGATTGATTCCTCTGCTGTTTTAGTGGAGGCTATCCAATATTTTAGGGAATCCATTTCCCAGAAAGGAAAATGTAATACTCTGAATGCTTTTCAACATCACCTTTTCTATCTGAGGCACACTCTCATAGTGTAAGTGTTAGACTATCTCTGCATGGTGTGAAGCTCTGCTGTAGTTCTTGGTCCATTTTGAATTACATTTTAATCCAGACAAATTCATTGAAATGCCTTCATCAGTCTGAATTGCCTAAACACCGGAGAAGAAAATTAAGCCTCAGGAGCTCTGGGCATCAAACTCTTTAGGTAATTGAACAGTGTAGTAACAAACTCCAAAATCTCACAGAATTTGCCATTTTTTGTGATGAACTGCTTGTTTAATTTACTTCTATGCTGTATAGAATGGTGATTTAATATTTCATATAACATAAAAGTTTTCTTTCTTATTGATGCAGTATTTCTTTATAGTTAATATCAGAGATAAAAAGTTGCGGTTCAGTGAAATGCATCTATATTCCAGGTGACTGCCTTTTTTTATACCTGTACTCCAGAGAGCAGAGTTTTGTACCAGCTGCTGAGTAACAGAAGGTGACAGAAGGTTTAACACCAATAAAATACTTGTATAGGGACATAACCTTATAGAACAATCAAGAAAAAAAAAAAAGCCATTTTATGTACCTACTTATTTCTATATTCTATAACAGGTGTCAGTTGCTGGTTATTATCAGAACATGCCAAACTTTCCCATGTTTTCACACTCACACAGTGAACACTGAGATCCTTAACTATGAACTTTCTTAAAATCTATTCATCTTTGATACATCTTATAGTTATGTTTTTGTTTGGAAGTGTATTCAAGGGTCCAATAGATAATATTACCAAAAGCATTCACTGCGAGAAAAGCTTCTTTCAGAAAAAAAATAAATTACTTTTCATAAAATCTTTCTTCATATTATCAGCAAATTCAGGAATGTTCAATTTTGAACATGAAAGCTGAACCTCCCAAAAATAACAAAGAATTATTTTGATGTGTGATATTACACTTCATCTAATTGTATTTAATTTTTCCACCTCATTCACTAGTATATATTTAAACACATGTGCTTGTGGATACAATAGGAAATATGATACAGATTTATTGTATCTGGGGTATATAATATTACAATGACCTGTCTTATGTGATTATTGTGTTTTAGGGGCAATTTTGGTGCCATACAAAATGCACAAAGCTAAAGATATATGTGGAGTATTTAGGGACTGAAATCTGTGCAAGAATTATGTTTATTTGTTTTTATTGCAATTAACTTTTGTGAATATGCCTTTGACCTGTCTTTCCGTATATAATTGTAATCTTCATGTCTTATATGAGAAGTTGGAGGTGGGAAGAAAGAATAAGAAAGTTTAATACTCTCATATGTCTGAAACTTTTTCCGATCAAAAACAGCTAAAATATCATTTCCTCTCTCTGAGGAGCCTCTGTATGACAAAGTTTTGCAGCTGCTTTGACTGCAAGCATATGTTAGAAATGAATGATGATAATTTTTAACAATGTCTAATTTGGAAATAAGAAAATCCCAGGACCCATAGTGTTCATTTACTAAGAATACACACACAGAGACTGTATTTTTTTCAGGATTTACAGATACACAGTTTGCATTCAACATAGTTATAAATACAGAGGAAAAATATGTATGTAATTAGTGACTGATACCTTGCTTTTTTTTTTTGAATTTTATTTAAATGTTCATGTCTGCTTCATTTTTTATGAAGAACGAGGGATATTAAAAAGAGAGAGGCAAATGTGACAAATAATTTTGTTAATAAAATTTGGAAGGATTTATTTTATGATAGGAAAAAAAAAAAGATGAAATCTGGTTAAAATAATGATCAGAAGAGTCTGATTTTTTTTCTCTAATATTTTATTTATTTACCCAAGTAAGGATAACAGAAAGAGACAGACTGTGGGATAACTAGGAGTTTCCTGAAACAGCCACAGGAGCAAAACAGGTTCTGTTTTCTTCAGCCTCTCTTTTAGAAATGTATAGAACTGTTTTGAATAGCCCTTCCTAGGTCTCAGTTTCAAGTTCAGGCATACTTTTCTTATGCAAGTAACAAGCAAAATTTAGATTGGGACTATGGGTTCAGACCATTTTAATTTGTGATTATAATAATAGTAGGGAGGAAAAAATAATAATAATAAAAAAGGAAATGCCAAAAGAAAAAAAAAAGGAAGAAAAAAAAAAGAAAGGAAAAGAGACATCAGAACTGCAAATCTAAGCTGTGTGCTAGTGCCAAAAGATACAGCAGCATCTCTCTCAACTTCCTAGGCTTGCCAAATTCACTGGAGTAATGTCCATTATAATAACATCTTCCAGCAAACAGCAGTGCAGGGTTGCTGCTGTCTGCCAAAACAAGACAGCAAGTCCTTAGAACAGTATGACTCGCATTCAGATTCCTCCCCAAACAGACAACAAAAAGAATGTCTGTCTCAGAAATTACCATACAGAAAAGCAAAGATGTGCATAAAGTTTTTGTTTCCATTATCTGTTTTCTGTTTTTTATCATGCAAGATGGTGGGTGATTTTCGAGTTCCCAGCTCTATGTGAGATGAGATTATGAAAAAAAAAAACCAAAACAACACAACAAAAAACCATTTTTTTCTTCCAAAAATGTTTGTGTCCTAATTCAGACTGCAGAGGCTAAAGGTAATTCTTATGTAATATCTTGTCCCGTATGTCAAGTATAGAACTAGACCTTAGAGCCACGGATGACTTTTTCTACTTTTACTCTGGTATTTATAAGAACCTGTAAAACTGCTGAAGTATCTGAGCAGATTTCAGTAGATCAAAAGTGCAGAGATAACTTACCTCATTGTATCCTAGTACTTGTGCCTACATAAAATGTTTAACAAAAACTATGACCCCTGTCATGGAGATACTCTACACAATACATTTCCTAAAAAAGATCCTGACACTTTATCATATTCTTAGTGCAGTTTGGTCCTATGTAGATCTGAAAACTCTCCTTTTAGTTAACTTGATGTAATTAGTAATTGAAAGAATTGACTGGTTATCACTGGATGCTAGACAAGGATGAGTGAGCACATACTAACTGTAAGAAAACAGTTGGCATACAAAACACCTATTCCACAAGACAAGCAATTCTAATGTATCCTATTTGACCCAAAATGAGGGGTTTAAAACAACTCATGAGTATTCTTTCTTATTTACCTACTTTATACAGATATTTTGGGTACCAAAAAGGGTATCAGATAATTGAATATTGTATTCAAATTAGACCTAAGAGCAAATGTATGTATTTATTTAAAGGTGAGTTCAATAGTCGTCCAAAATCTTGTAGTGTACTAAATAAATCTATGTTCCCTCTCAGACATTTTAACACCTTGTTCAGAGATGAAAATCTAAATTTGTGTATTTAAATTCAGCTGTCTCCAATCTGAAAGTGAGACCCACTCTACTCAAAAAAGTAATTTCAACTTAATCTCTCTTCAGCAGGAAAAAAAGAGGAGGCTCTTTCTTTAATTTGAAAAAAAAAGGTGAGATATAACTGATGTGACTGTGTTCCTATGTTCTTAATTAGTAAAGTCCTACAAGACAAGAACAGTCAAATGTCATCAGAAAATGCTCTGCTCATGGCTCTAAGAATCTAAGTCAGTGTTTTACCAACAGCTACTAAGTCATTAAGCTGAAAGTCAGCCATGCCTTCATCTTAGTTGTTTTCCTATAATAATTTTATGCACCTGGAATTAAATACTAGTTCAACAAAAACTGGAAATAGTGCAGAGATTGGGTCTCAGAACACGCCGGATCCAGAACTGACAGTCTTGAGTTCACAGAAGGGCAGTTGTGAGGGAAGCTTTTAATTCTTCTAGGTATTGCAGAAGATATATAGTAAACACTTTACTAGGAGGCCCTCACATCATCATTTTCATGGTTCTAGAGCCTAGACAAAATCAGACTTCAAGATATGTTGTCTAGCACTCACAATACTACAGATTGCTAATGCTAATGTAGAAATTATTTTTAACCTATTTGTAATTTTGTGCTTAGAATGTAATGACGACTTGTAGATCTTTGATATGATGGCAAGATAAACTAAGGAAGAAGGAGCTGTATGAATAATTTTGAGAGTTTATAAGTAAAATGTCATATAGATTCAGTTTGTTGTTGAAGAAATTGTTCTCATTTAACACAAAGAAAACTGTTTGCTCATAATCAACATTCAATTATCATTCTAATTTTAAAAAAGTGCACAATTTCTAATATGGTCAACACTTGTTTTTCCTAATACGAAGCAGATTTCTATTTCTTAATCATATGGCCTTTTCTGCTTTTGCTCTGAGGTGAAATGATTTCAATCCTCATGTGAAATTCAAAATTGAGACAAGCTTAAAAATGTATAACAAATTGCCTTGTTCAACCAAAACCTGACAATTTCTCTTGGTCCTTGGCATGAGCTTTGCACATGTATGCAAAACAAGTTAGATAGAGATTATCAAGTCACAGAGGTACTAAGTGAAGTCATCTTGTGCTTATTTTACATACATGGAAATATAAATCATTAAGAAAAAAAAGAGAAAGTAACACAGATGAAGTGCCCATAGATTAAGTACCCTGCTGTAACTATTGATGTGTATTTTCAATTTTTTAAAATTTTATTTTCTATTTGAAACTATCTTAAAAATGCAACTTACAAAGCTAGAATTCCTGCCTGTTATAGATCTAGTAATAGCTTTCTAATTAGTGAATTCATTGCTACACTGCATAATCTTGTTGAAGACAAGATTATGCAGTGTAGCATCATATGTATGCATCATAGAAAAAAAACCAAAACCAAAACAAATCAATAGTAACATAGATGTCCTATTAAAGTCTTGATTACCTTTATAAAAATTATGCAATATCATTATACTTGCATAAATTAAAAGACAAATTGGATACATATCAAATAATGTTCTTGTATCTTTACAAAAGGACACATATTTAATTTAAAGCAATATAACACTAATTACTCTAATTTCTGAAGTAAGGGGGGTGACATATAAACTCTACAACAAAATATAAACCAAATATTTCAACATCTCAAAAATATTATGTAAAGGTTTCAAAGAAAGCTGTTATATGTAATATATATGAGATGTATATATGTAATATAAATGACATACAGTAACATCAAAAGCAATTGATGTGAGCAATGGCTGTTGAGATCATCTATAACAGATAGGCTGATCCATCGAGGATTAGTTCCACTGCTTCTGTTTGGTCAGCAGGTACCTTTTGCCATCTGCTTTGCTTACATTGGCTCAATCTTCCCTGGTATTATATAACAGAAATATTGCCAGATGGCAATTTGGATCCAAAATGCAGTCTGAGAATCACAGAACTTTCAAGCTCAGAGTAAAAACTCAGATTAAGTTTATGAGACTAAAAGAGGACGGTATTGACAGCTAAATCTGCAGTTTGTATGGATATACATAAGTAAGAAAACAAAGACTGCCTTCCATAAGCCAGAATTTTATATCTTGTACCAAAATAACTGAATGAAATGTTCATAGGCTAAATAGGAAAAAAGTCCTAAAGACAATCTTCAAAAGGTTCTATATATCACTGCTAGGAACAAAACTCCTTTCACTCCCACAGACTAAACCTACAACATCATTGCTCTGTAACTATTGCAGTAATATTTTTGAGACTATGCTGCCTAGCATCATCTCAGAAATTCAGTGAATAACAGTGTTTTTCTTAAAATCATTAGTTAATAATCAGCCAGTCATTTAAAAGACTGTGCATTGAAGTTCAAGCTCAAAGAGGCATATGACCATAAAAGAAAGACTTTTTTCTATAAATAGAAAAGGAAGACTTTCCTTTTGTGTCAAAAACCCAGTACATATCCGTATCCCTACAGGACTGGCAATTTACTAAAAAAATGTTGGCAATATGTTTTTGTCTAGTCTTGCTTCTCTCCTCAAGAGACCATACAGTTCTAAAGTTTGATATACTTTCTATTATGTTTATATGGTACCTCATAAGGACGATCCCAACTCTCATGTCATATATACAGTGAATTCTGTTTAAGGAGAAAATAAAGTATTTTATCAACAATTTCTTGAAAAAGGAATTTATTATACTGGACAACTGAATAGCACTATAGTAATAATAAAAAAAATCTATTAGTTATTATACCTTTTTTTGTTATCCTTTTTGCAGTTATTCTGTAAAACACTCATTCTGTCTTATCCTTGGAGAAATCATTTGGGTTTTTTCCCCCATTGCTTTTGGCTCATGAAGAAATCTTCAGGAGAAATTTTGTTGTTATTTAGATTTTGTTGGAACTGTTACAGAGCAGAAACCATGAGTTAGGTAAAAGCAATGGGATTCTAGTGAATAAGATATCACATCAGTATCCTAATCATTTCACAGCCTAAAGACAACTGCAGTCAAGCCAACAAAGAGCAAGCAGAGCCTGCCAATAAGCCAGATGCTACTGATGAAAAATAAATTTCTACAGTTTAACATCTGGGCACTGTGAATACCTTTCAGAAATGAAGGCAAGAACTATCCTACATTGAGATACAGAAGATGATTATTAAAATATGTATAACTAGAAAATACTTTTATTAAAAAAGTATCATTAGAAGGTGTCTACTTTGTAGTTGCATTTGTTTAAAAAGAGAAGGAATGCAGAAACTTATCCTCTGTATTTTAAAACAGTACTTGTGTTCATTTTGAGTTATC
>VXAU01005160.1:204407-216831 GCA_013399695.1 Formicarius rufipectus | reverse complement strand
CTGCCAAGCTGTTGATATTCAAGTTGAATATAACCAAAATTTGCTGATTACCAATCTTGTCCTTCAGTTGTGAGGAGTTTCTTTCACCTGGAATGATAATTTTTGAAGTGGCATAGTTCCTTTTGGCAAAATATGCAATTAAAAAAAATAATAATAGCTGGGTATACTTTAGCTGCTTGAACAAGTTTGGACCTTGCTTGTTGGTTGTTTCTTTTCAAAAATACTGTAATTTTATTTCCAGGAGTCTCTCATAAGCTACAGTTAAATCAATGGACTTCTAAGACTCTAATAATCCCTTGTGAGAAAAAAAAAAAAAAAAAAAAAAAAAAAAAAAAGAAAAATTCTGCAAGATGGTTTTATCAGACCAGTTGTAAAAGAAACACTGATGTCTTTGAGATCACACAGTATGTTTAAGGCTTAGGAAATGCACTGATACTCAATTATTCATGTTACTCTGTCCTGCTATGTAAAACCTTTACTTTGCCTGAAACCAGTTTTAACAGGCAAAATATATATGCTCAGAAGGGCAACATGATTCTTAGGAGAAAATTAATACCTGAATAAACTGAATACAGTTTCATGATAAGATACCACAAGAACAATTTTGGTTTTATTCAAAATTTTCACCTTCTGAAATGGATGTATTTGTCTTTACAGAGGAAAAAATAGAAAACTTTAAAGTAGCCTTTATACTGTGTAGAAAGTCATTCCAACAGCAGTTCAGTGGGCAGAGTTAGAAGCATTTCCAAAAACAGCTTCCCTTCTCTGGGGTTTATAACCTAGTTGTAAAATTTACTCCAAGACTGGAACTTGGTGTAATAGTTCTCACAATCAAGTGTTGTATTTTTAATATACTTATATATGTGATATATTTCAAAACAAAATTGCAAGGTACTAAAAGGAATCTGAGACTTCTTTTTTTTTTTTTTTTAAAGTTAATTCAAGATCAGTTTAACAAATTAAAAATCCCACTCTAAAACCTTAAAAATACTTTAAAATTAAATTGATTAAATAAAATTATTTATGGAAGGGGAGATATGAAAGCTCCAAACTTTCTGTTTGTGCAGGAATTTTGTGATACTACAAGAAGGAGTAAATTTTTTAATGTGTTACGTTGATGTCCTGTAACTCAAAAACAACATCTAACACTCATTGTAAAGCAAAGCAGCTGTTAAGAATGTGACTTTGAGAGGGAGGATTGGAATCTGAAAGAAGGGAGGACAGAAAACAGGCAATCTCTTTTGAAAATGTTCCTTCAGGATTTGTTCAGAGATTCTTACTCCTTCAGTCTTCACTGACAAGACCAGTCCTTTGATCCATGAGATCAGGCTAATTGAATATTGGAAAGAAGACTTTGCCTTGGTCAAAAAGAATTGGGTTAGAGAACACTTAGTCAGACCAGACATTCACAAGTCCATGAGCTCACATAAGATGCATCCAAGAGTGCTGAGAGAGCTGGTGGACACCATAGCGAGGCTGTTCACAATTCTCTTTGAAAGATCATGATGATCAGAGGAGGTACCTGAGGACTGGAAGATAGCAAGTGTTATTCCGCTGTTCAAAAAGTGCAAGAAGGAGGACTGAGGGAACTACTGGTCAGTCATTCTCACCTCAGTCCCTGGAAAGCTGACGTAGCATCTCATTCTGGAGGCCAGCCCTATTCACATGGATGGCAAGAAGGTGATCGGGAGTAATCAACATGGATTCACTAAAGGTAAATCATGCCTGACCAATCTGATTGCCTTCTATGATGAAACACCTACGTGGATGGATGAGTGGAGAGCAGTGGATACTGTCTACTTTGAATTTGCAAGGGTTTTCAACAACAATACTCTCACAATATCCTGATAAACTAAATCAGGAACTGTGGCCTTAATGAGTGGACAGTGAGGTGGGTGAGCAGATCCCAAAGGATTGTAATCAGTGACACAGGGTCTAGTTGGAGGTCTGTCACTAATAGTGTCCCCCAAGGTTCGATATGGGGCCCACTATAGTTTCACTTGTTCCTCAATGACTTGGATGATGGGTCAGATGTCTCCTCAGCAAGTTTTCTGAACACAAAGCTGGGAGGAGTGACTGATACCCCAGAGGGCTGTGCAGCCCTTCAGAAGGACCTTGACAGACTGGAGAAATGAACACTCTATTCATATATCACAGCAAATCAAATTCTTTTTTACATGGCACCACCACTCTTACTTGTTGGTGAGTCACTCAAGCTTTCAGTTAAAAAAAAAAGAGTTTCAATTTCTTGTTTAAATTCAAGGGTGTCATGAGTCATAATATATCTAATCACAGCCACATAATGTGTATTGCAACAAATTTGTAGTGTGAAGAAACAGCAAGCTCCAGTTGTCTTATGTGAAACCAGGAGGAAATTTTTTTTTCCATGTATTTTAAAAACTGTAGGAATTAAGGAAATTGCTATTAGAAATAAATTCCATTGACGTGGGTTATATGGAGATGTCACTTGATTACTCTTTTCAAATCATGATAAGAACCAAGGAATACAAAACGACCACCACATTATGTCAGTTAGAAAATTATTTAGGGTGCTGAAGGATGCACTAAATGTAAGACTTTCAAGGTAAATATAATTGTCAAACAGGCAGACACATACATCATAGGTCTCAGTGCACATTTGATGCCTTCCTTTTTCTAAACGTATTTTCATCTCATCATCAATGGTTGATACTTGTGAAGGAGAAGGGCTTCTGATATGACCATATTTGCAGCCCAAAATGGTTGTAAGACATTCGTCAGAATGCTGGAGAATTAACTGGAAGCAAACCAGAATATTTTTGATTCTCAGTGTTTTCCTCTATTACAGAAATTTACAGGAAAATATTTTTTCATTTTTTAATGTTTTGTTTTCCAGTATATAAAGTTTACTAATATTAAAATGGTTTCCTAATGATTCCCTGGTAGAAAAAATTTACCTTACACATTAGCCATAAATATAATATATAAGATACTAGATTGTACACTAAAATAAGAAATTCCAATTTCAATAAACTAAAGGCAAAATTACAATTATTCAGCATCATATGGATAAATAGTACCGTTTCTAAAATACTGTAACAGTACAATATTACAATATGGTATATACAATAATAGTATAAGGAATAGTACAGCTTATTATTTATTTTATTCAGGAGTCCATTTAATACATGTTGGAGCTGAACCTTAATAAATCTTAATGCAATGTCAGATAATCATGATCTGTGGTGTTCCGACCCTTCTATATTAACTTGGCATCATATTTTCTGAAGCAAGTAGCTGATGCAACTCACAGAAGTTTTAAACAATGTCATAGAAAGAGATATTGAACAATCACTACACCATTAATACAAAAAGACATCTACATAAGAAAAAAAAAGAAAAGAAGAAGCAGGGTCTTTTAATAAAGAAACAAGGAACACAAACTCATTTTAGGATCTTAAGTTATCTCTGAACATAAAGATAGAAATAATGATACCATGACAACACAAATGAGTTTTCTGCTTTGCAGGAGCCAGATTTATTTTCAGGTAGTATGAATCAAATCACTGAGAGACCAACTTTGAAAAACAAAGGAAAAATTGGGAATTAGTTTTTCACTGATTTGGCTGAAGTGAACCTATCTGCAACATTTCATCCTAGACGAGTGTGTGACTGTGAAAATTGTGCAAACTGTAATTCTTGTCCTGCCAAAAGAGGATTACAAGCTGCAGGAAATGCCACCTGGCCTTCTGAAAGACTAACAATTACAAAAGAAAACAGCTCTTATTCTTTATTTAACAAGCGAACTAAATCACATATCATTTCAATGTAATTAATTTATTTTCATTTATGCTGGATTAGCTTGTAAGAAAAGGGAATGTCTTTCTGTTTATGTTCACAAAGGGGCATGAAAGCTAGATAGAGGAAACCAAGAGATAAGCAATGAGATTGTACACAGTTTATTGTCACAGGGATTGTAGTTCTTTCTGGGAGTTTTTAAAATATATTAAGGTTTTGATTATTTCTCTAGTAATTTTTCTGCAAGACAACAATAAAAATCCAGCAAGAAGAAGTACAAAAAATAAATATTTTCAGATCCCATATTAATACACTTTGCTTCAAACAAATAGAAACAAGCCTATGAAATGAGCATAGTGGGGATGCTTTGTGTCTGCTTATTTGCTCTTTTCCTGTTTTAATCATCTCTCAAGAGACATAGGCAATATATACTGTCCGTGACGAGAACATTTTATCACACCATTGAAAGAAAGTTATGTCCCCCAGGACAGTCCCTGCCTTGTGAGTGTTTATAAGTACGGTGATAATGTCACTTCTAGCAAAATTACAATTAATTATGTATCATTGTTTGCTATTCTAAAAAGACCAAGGAGACTAAGATTTACAGGATTATACATTTGCAAAGGCAGTTTTCTCTGCCTCCTCTAAAATTAACATCCAGGGAATGTTATGATGTCACAAACCATAAAGGCAATAAAATTTACAGGTAAAAAAACCCCCATACTTTATAGTTATGCTTTGCTACAAATCTATAATATGCACTTGAGGTCTTCCATTCAGTAAATCATTCTTATTTAGAAAAGTTAATTCAGCAAATGCTGAAGTTTTGCTGAACACAATGAGGGTAATGTTCATGTTAATAGGCTTGCCTGTGCTGGAGACAGCACTCATCTTCAGTGTAACAGGCCAGGTAGTGCATTTCACATTGACTTGCCCTTTCTTTTAATAGATTTAGTACAAAGCCTAGCAAAATTAGAATGCAGTATTTGTTGGAAATTATTCTCCTTTTTTCTTCCTTTTGATGTTTTAAATACTTGATTCAAAGCTTGTGGAAGTCAGCAGGAACATACCGTCAGTAAGTTATCGAGCAAGCTTTGTAAATGTTAAATACCATTGACTCTTACAGCACTTGGCCATCATCATTATCTCTGAAAACTGTTCAGATCGATGCAGGCATGATCTTTGAATATTATCAGAGCCACTATCTGTAATTATAAATGCAAGCACCTGTTAACAACCCCTAGTTTATGTACAAACATTCCAGCATACATCAAATGCACCTCTGGTAGTGTGCAGTGTAGAGGGATAGCTCCTCTAACCAGGAACTGTAAAAGCCCAAGTTGGGGAATGGCCAAGTAGGGAGCCCTGCTCACAGGCTGGGAGCATTCCCAACGTGCCTCACAAGCCTCTGCACTACCCAGCACACTTTCATCTTCCTTCACCTCAGGCTCCAGATGTGGGAGGCAGCAATGCGATGAGAGTTCAAAGCAGCAGCCCATGAAACAAGCTCATCCAGACTCCTCAACGGGGAGGCCCTGGCTGGCAGTGAGGCCCCTTCCATATCTGCAGCACTGCCATGATGGACCAGGTGCAGCTGGCAGGCAGACTGCAAGCCCCAGCAACAAGCTGTGTCTGGTAGAGGAGACGGTGGAAAGCCTGGGAGATCAAAGGACACAAGGTGTGGCGGCCACTCCTGGCTGTGAGCCTTGTCTGATGCAGCTGCTTGTAGCCACAAGGGAAAATAGGCTGTGCAGTTCATACCTGTGTGTGGTTCTGGGGAAATAGGAATCTTCAGTGCCTCTGTGCTTGGAAACCATACACACCAGAGGTAAAAGGCTGTGAATAGAAAGGAGGCAACATAAGAGCAAGAGTTGTAGACTTGAGAGGTAGATGGTGTCTCTCTGATAAAAAGCTGAGGAGCTTCAACCCTTGCATGGTGGCATGGGAAGGACACTATAAAGTGGAACAAAACTCACTGGATTTGGATATTCAGCCAATCTAGACAATAGAGATGGGAAATACTCAAAAGACTTCTGGAAATCTGAGCCAAATACCTGATTGCGATTTGAATTATGTTTTATGGCCTTGAGTGGAACACGGATTCTTCCTGCTGTTTCCTTGCCAGAACATATCTCATTACTTTATGTAGCCTTCTTTTTTTTTGGTAAACATAAGCTACTCTTGTGTTAAAAGTAAGGCAAATCTCAGAAACTTTTATCTTTTTCAGGTAAGAAAGTTCAATATTTGCTGTCAACATCATAAGAAATGAATTTTGCAATCTATTGAAACTCCAGTCCCTGCAAAACATACAGCTTGCAAAGCACAATAATGAATGTATTTGAACTCTCAAAATGTGGAATTATTTTTTTCTAGGAAACAAAGATGGGTTGATTGGAAATTTTTTGCCTTATTTTTCCTCCTCAGGCTGTCCAAATGTTGGAACCCTGTTTACACCACTTTATAACTTCATAAGAACAGTGAGCATTTGAAAGAGAAATGAACTTTTGGCCAAAGACGTAACAAAAAAGAACCCTGTACTGTGGAAAAAATATTTAAATATTTCAGAAATTTACATGCAAAATAACCTCAAATGTACACAGGACAAAGTCTGTCTTCTTTGATATGAAAAATCAAAACAAATTTAAAAAAAGAGAACTAACCCCCCTCCTTTCAAAACAGGAAAAACACCCCAGGTCTTGTAAACAAATAAATAATATTTTTGCAGTGCTAAAGCAGACAGAAGGACTATGTATCAGAAGATGTGAAGCTGGACCTTTTTTGAAACAAACCCTTTATTTATTTATTTATTTATTTATTTATTTATTTATTTCCCATAAGTGCTAGTACACTGATACTCTCCTGGATCTTTACAAGCAATAAAAAAGTGAAACTGTGTTTTTGTTTTGTTTGTTTGTGGTTGTTTTTTGTTTGTTTGTTTGTTTGTGTTTTTGGATTTTTGTTTTTGTTTTTGTTTTTTTAGGTTTGGTTTGGGTTTTTTTTTGTTTTTTTTGGAAATTGTTCCTGCCTCATCCTCTGTGTGCTTGCTTGAATGGAATATGTACCTATTTCCATTCTGCTTCTTTTGAGTTTGATAATTGTTACAAATGCAGGCAAATATAGTCACAGAAATTTCCATAAAGGCAAAGGACTAGTATTACACAAAGTATGCTTCAGTCACCTTCCTATAATTTCATATTTTATCCTTCTTCCTTTGGGAAAACATTAAACTCCCTCTTAGACTGAAGAAAAAGATAAATGAACCTTCCTCTGACTTTGATAAGATTAGTAATGTGTTTTTCTTTAATTCATCACATTAATCACTTAATAATAAGGCTACTGATCTTTTCTTTCAGCAGCATCCTAACCTATCTTACAAATTAACATCTAAGCTATGAACCAAACCCATTGGTAATTATCCTTCTGTCTTTTAACTACAAAAAGTAAACTGACCCAAAACTATCTCTACTTGTTATATTTCAAGAAAAATGTTTGAAGGTGTTCTTTATGATTTGAACTACTCAGTATAAATGGTTGCTTTCTTCAGGCAAAGAGGTAATGATAATTAGTTTTCCAAAGGAGTCTTTTTAAGTTCCAGGATGACTTATGTCAGGGGAAACCATTCAGTTTTCTGCCATCACAAGTTTCTTAGTTAGATAACACCAAATAATTCATCTTGCTCTCTCTCCATTGTTCAAACTCTTAAGCAAGCGTTACAAGCAAAGAAGTAAAAGAGGAAGTGGAAAAATCTTATTCAGAGTGTTTCTATCTTTTGCAGAGTTCTAGCAAATATGCTGCTGTCACCCAGGAATTTTATTTTTCCTACTTTTGGTATTGGAATGTCAATAAGTGGAGAATGGTATACTATCAGCTTGCTTGCCTTGAAATCAATCTTCAAGAAATCCCACATGAAACTGTCTTAATTCTGTCACCATGAAAAATAACTCAAAAAAGAAGTTAGCTGCAACAAAGTACTGTTTATGAGCTGTTTTTTTGGGTGCACTAGTGGGTCTGAACTCTCTACTACTGAAGGGATTTCCAACAGATGGGGTTCATTTGGGCCCAGTTTCAGAAAAACATTTAAGGAGTGCTGTGTAAGTGGCAAGCACCTAAACACAAAATTATATGTAAGGACATTAAATACATGTTTAAACTGAAATGTGCTGTACTTACCTATGAAGGGTTTACAGCTAGTACTGTAAGGATCTTAAAAGCTTCAGTCATTCACTTTCTACTTTGCTTCTGAATTTGATTAGTTGCTGAGTCTAAAAGTCCTTGTCAAATCAAATGAATATATGGTTATGTTTGTGCTTTGTCAAAGAAATAGACTAGAAATTTAATATTGAAAGGAATCTCTGAGCAACTGTCATTGCTTATCTTGGTAATGTCTTGCAAAAACAAGGGAGGATAGTTCTACAAAATAATTCATGGTATTATTTCCATATTTGTTTGGGTTTACTTTTAAAACAGAGAAAAAAAATTAAAAAACCAAACAAAACCAGACAAAAATAAATAATAAAAACTTAACCATAGTACTTTAACATAGAAATCAGCTATTCAAGACCTGAGCAACCTTGGTATGCCTTTGAAATACAATAAGAAATACCAATACTTTGCAGCTAGATGCAATACAGACAAGCAAGGATACAAAGTCTGAAAGGATGTAGAGCCAGGTGAAAAGACTGGAAGGGGGAAAATTGTCTAGATGAGGCAAATATATTTGGTATCCTTCCTCAGCCAACTGAAAAGATGTAACCTAGATTATGTCAAGCCCTTATAGTGATACATTAATACCAGAAAGCCTTGAAATAGTCTATAATCCAAAGCAGCATACATGTAGGTATATGCATCTACAATGCAATTAAAAATACAATTTAAATACTTTTAGCAATTCACAATGCTTCCCAAATGCCTTTAAGGTACTGGTAATCTGTCAGGATCTGGTTTTGCAAGCAAAACTACATTGTTACAAAGTGATTGCTTGATTACTTTAAATGTTTCATTACTTTCTAAGTATTTTAGACCTTATTATTGTCCACTATTTTAGCAGCTAAGATATGACTTGAATGGCATTGAAATTCCCAGTAGTGGTTATTTCTACTGAGCTTGAATTTCAGCTGTTATGTGGGACTTTTTATATCTACAGTATCTATTGTTTGGGACTTGCTAATGTCAGTGTTGCTGATAGAATTGACTTCTAGAATGCCAGGATATTTATAACTTTCTTAGGAAGACAAATAATGCTAAGGAATTTTCCTTGTCTTACATCCACTTACACCATCCGCTCTTACAGCCTATCTCTGTAATAGTAGTGGTATAGTTTGTTAATTCTTCAGCATTTACTAATCCTTATGTGAGTTCACAACAGCACAGAATATACAAACACAGGAAAATATGACAGTTCCCACGTGAATGGTTTGAACTGCATTGTGCTCAAACTGTGTGGTTTGAACACAAGATTTTGTGGACAGACTGGCAAGAACAAGGGAAATCATTTAAGAATCTAATTTACAAGATTAGCAGGAGATACACATCTGTCAAATTTATTAAATGTGTCATGCTTTTAAGAAGGGAAGGAGATAAAGGTTTACACGTATCTATATACTGTGCTACTGTTTGGGAATCAGCACAAGAAATCACAAAAGATCTTTGAAAATCTGTGAAGTGTTTGAGAGTGGTTGAAGTCCTAAAACAGTCAGAAACAAGTTTGTCTTTCCAAGTTGAATGAGAAGAAAAAGTAAGTTAGCTATGAGAATCTTTGTAAGTAAAATTGAGCAGTTTTATGCTCAATGTCATAAAGGAGCAGGAGCCAATGGAGAGATGCTCATACACTAATAAAACAGTCAAAGCAGTAAGATATGAAATTAATCTTTGCATCAGCTTCCTGTGAAGCAAACAGAACCCTTTCATTCATAGGGAGTATCAGCACAGAGCAGAGGGACTGTGTTGTATCATAGCCATTTGAATTAATCTAGCCTTAAGAATTGGGTAACACATCAGACCTAAGAGAGTGACAGTACTCTGGTATGTTATACTCATGATATCTTATCAAACAGTATGTGTGAGAACAACAATTCTGTCACCCTAGAGTTGAAAATTAATTCTTGTGCATGTTGCTTCTTTCAGGTATCATTTAATAAGATATGATCTGCTTAGAACCATATGAATGTATTTTATGAATGTGTGAAGGTGAGGAGATCTTAACTCCATTATCATACTGTACTGTGCAGGAAAGGTACCACACACAACTTCAGCTGTTTCATCCTTACCAAAAACGTATGACCAGGATTTAACTTCAATGGTGGGTTAACATAGAACACAGTCTTACCTACATGTGTTTCTTACTGACAGACTTCTTAGCAGGGTTCACTACTGGCTGACAAGTGATGGTTAAAGTCCAGATTAGGAAATAAAACTTTCTAATTCTTTCATAAACAAAACTAGTGGATTTTCAAATAATATTTTCTGGTTTCACTCAACTTTTAGCAATCTCATAGACTTTCTGAGTTAGGAATAACTAACTAACATGCTCCATCTTGTAGACTCTGCTGGCGATATGTTCGTGGAGTTGAATGTCCCATTTATACGAAAGAGGGAGTTCACATTCCTCAGGAGTGTTATGAGCTGCTTGGATGCTCATAGTCTACTTCTGTTGGGCATATAGCAGGCTTGCAAGTGATGAGGTGGTGCACCAAAACCTGAGAAAATGAGCACTAATAGGATCCTGCATTCTGCTTCATGAGGTGTTGGTTACCAAGATCACCTGAAATGATTCTCTACTAATGCATGCAGCAGGAGGAACAAACAAAAGAAGCCGGAAGCTTTGTCCCACTTGCAGAGATTTGACATCACTGGCATAAGTGAAACTTGGTGGTAAAGAGTTGTGACTGGAGTGCCCTGTTGGATGGTTACAGGCTCTTGAGGAGGGACAGGCAGGGCAGAAGAGACTGGTGGATGTTACTGCATATAGTAGAAGAGTTAGAATATGTGGAGCTCACAGCTGGCAATGATACAGCTGAGACCTGCTGGGTAAGAACGCAGATACAAACAAATAATGCAGATGTCATTGTGGGAGTCTGCTTTAGACCTCCCACACAGCATGATGATGCTGATGAATTACTCTTTGAGGAACTAAGGGACATTCCCAAGTCAACTGCCCTTGTGCTTACGTGGAACTTAAGCTTGCCAGAAATTAACTGGGAACATTACACAGCTAATACAACTCAGGACAGGAGATTCCTAGAACACCTGAATGACAACTTCATGGAGCAGATCTGTAAAGCCCCCAAACCACTAGATGCCCAGGCGATTTACTTATATTTAAGTCTCCAAGAGCTTGCCCACCAAAATTTTGCAGAGGCTTTAAGTTCTTTCATACCTTGAATTTCCATAAAGAGAACATGCTACACACACTTCCCAAGAAACTTCTTTTAATTTAGTAAGAAAATAAGTATTTTGGCAAAAGGTTTTCAGGAATAACGTACAACTAAGTAGAAGCATTACACTAAAGCACCCAGCAAACACCAACCCACAAATTAGTATAATGCAATTCATTTGTTTTAAGTTACCCACAAGAGATGAAGGAAAGAGTGAAGAAAGGAAGAGAAAAGATTAAAAGAAAGAGGAGTAAAGAAAGAGGTTAGAATAAGAAAATTGCATAGCTACCACCAAAAGGCCACGTGACACCACATTCCATAAGAGAAGACAGGCTAAGATGGAAACCCCCTGTGCCTCTATTTATGTGCCTGGATCACCAGGCAGGACATCCATTTTACTGACCACTCAATGCCCTCCAGGCCAGAGGGAGTGATGCTGTAGCCAATCAGAGGCTTCAAGGGGTGTATTTTGGGCAGACTACCAGGCACAGTTGTTTTGATTGACAGACTTTTGCCACGGCTCCCAATGCCATGTGCCTTCCAATACTGGAGGTCTGGCCGCCTCCCCCCACCACAAGAATTTGTTCTGACACAATAAATAGCCAGTGCAATACAAATCCAGTCCCTCACACAGATCCTAAAGAAGTTGACTTGGAAAGATGCCCTCCCCGATCTGCTGCTTGTCAACAAAGTGAATCCTGTGAGCAAAATGGCATGTTTTAAGGGGAATTCACTTCAGATTAGTGTTGGTTTGGTTCCATGACCGAAGTCTGGAAGCATGGAGGTCAAGCACTCCATGCTAAATTTCATGAGCTCATTGTGTGTTGCTGGGAACAAGGTGTACTACCACCAGATCTCCGTGATGCAGCCATCATTACCATGTACAAGAAGAAAGGAGAAAAATCAGACTGCTCAAACTACCAAGGTATTACTTTGCTCTCCATTGCTGGTAAAATCCTTGCAAGAATACTCTTGAACAGATTAGTACCCACCATCCCAGAAGAACTTCTACCCAAAAGTCAGTGTGGTTTCAGAGCCAACAGAAGTACAGCAGACATGGTATTTGTTCTCAGACAACTGCAAGAGAAGTGTAGGGAACAGAACAAAGGACTCTAACTTTTGTTGATCTCACCAAAGTCTTTGACGCTGTGAGCAGAAAAGGCCTGTGGTAGATCTTGGAATGGTTAGGATGTCCACCCAAATTCCTCAAAATTATCATCTTGTTACATGAGGATCAGCACGGTCAAGTCAGATATGGCGATGCTCTCTCTGAG
>VXAU01005160.1:177858-204141 GCA_013399695.1 Formicarius rufipectus | reverse complement strand
CCATCGTACTGTCTACTCTTCTCTATGGGTCTGAATCTTGGGTCATCTACCACCACCACCTGCGACTCCTCGAACGCTTCTACCAGCGCTGCCTCCGTACAATCCTAAACATCCACTGGTCTGATTACATGACTAATGTGTCTGTTCTGGAACAGGCAGAGGTCACCAGTATCGAGGCCGTGCTGCTGAGAACGCAGCTGTGCTGGGCAGGGCACATCTCCAGGATGGAGGATCACCACCTCCCTAAGATTGTGCTCTGTGGTGAACTCACCACTGGCTGCCGCAAGAGACAAGGCCCCAAGAAGAGATACAAGGACTGCCTGAAACAACACCTCAGCCTTGGCCATATTGACCACCATCAGTGGTCCACTCTGGCCTCCAATCTGGAGTCGTGGAGACACACAATCTATAACGCTGCTGTCTCCTTTGAAACATCACACAGAATCAACCTGGAGGAGAAAAGACAACACAGAAAGAACCGTGCCTTGACAGTTATGGAGACTTTCCACCTATGGAGACTTTCTGTTGTGCCTTCTGCAACCGGACTTGCCTATCTCGCATTGGCCTTATCAGCCATCAGTGCGCTTGCAGTAAGCGTGGGTAAAACCCTCCCAAATCTTCGTTCGTGAAGTCTAGCCATGATGATGAACTTCCAAACATAAAAGACAGAAAATGCTGTCTGTCTTGTACTGAAGCAAAGAAAAGGTGGCAAGAGCTCATTCCAAGTCTAATGTTCTGTGGCTCTCTTTCTAAACCAATGAGATAAGAAAAAGATAAGAGAAAGGCATGACTATTTTATTCCACCTCCATGCAGTTTTCTGTTTTGTTAATTGTCCCAATTGCTTTTCTTTCTTGGGTGAGTTTGCTTGATATTTCTTCTCTGACTTTAGAATATAAAAAGAGACTTCATGGTTTTTCCTGCACTTTCCTAGTAAATGGCACATCTGTTAAATACATTTAATTGTAGCACATGATCTAGTGTGTAAGACTATATAATGATAAAAAGGGAATGGGAATAATTAACCAAAGCATTTATGTTATACATGCAGATCATAGATATTCGAGTTTTCAAACAACTTGCCTATGGTCTACACAGGCGTGCCCCAAAAGGCCCAGTAGGCCTTTCACTGTAATTAACACAAAGTGTGGAAGTATGTCAGACAGAACTCAAGGGAATTCTGTAACAAACTAAACCATCATTCAGGAGACCAATGTGCCTTGGTAAAATGAAGATATGAAAGTTGCAACAGTAAATGTGGTGAATGTGTCTTGTAGCTTCTGCAGTAAATTATAACATACACAGTAACGCAAGAAATTAGCGAAACTGGAACATATAGCAAGTCTTTAGAGCAGGACTGATTTTGTAAGCTCATTTATAACCTTTACATGGCTGATTCGAAACTTTGCATATCTGATTAGGAAGTTAAGACTGTTTACACTTGAAAGGTTATTTTAAAGGATTGTGAGATACTTATAGTGATTTTTTTACTGATTTTGTATATTCAAATAGTGAGAATTTGAATCTTCCTTGATAGTCACTAAAATAGCTTGAGTGGATTTAAACTAGAAACAAGAAAGTAGAGTGCCGTTGTGTAGAAAAATAGTTAAATATATATTTTTTTTCTAGTCTACTAAATAAAAAAGAAAATAGAGATGACCCATTAGGGAAAAAAGCTTTGAATATAGCCAAAGCAAAAACACCTGAATTTGATATTATTTGCAGACCCTTTTTTTTAGAAATCTAGAAGTGGATCCTGCAATTAATAGAAATTTGGAAGCAGTGAAACTTGTGGAAAAAAATAAAAATAAACTTAGATAAGGATTTATTTTTCATGATCAATTAAAGATAGAAGATATTACCATATACAGCCTGTAAAAATGCCAAAACATGATTTTATCACAATTAAATCAACCCAAACACAAAATCTAGGAAGACTTGCCTCCCACTAATTTCCAGCTTAAGAGAGTTTTTAGCCTAAGGAAAAAATGCCAGTTGAATATTATCAGACCACTTTAACAGAGCTCCTATTAGCCTTGGTGAGTTAAAAAAGAAAGAAAGAAACAAAAAAACCCTAACAAAACAAAAAAGCAAATAAGTCCAATGAACCACTACTAAAAAAACCCCAAAACAACAAAGTTAACAAAACCAAAACACAACCAAAAATCAAACCACTAAGAAGAATTTAAAATATTAATAAAGGGCCATGGTGGTATCAGACACCATATATTCCCATGCACCAGGTTCAACAACATTAAGGCATAAAAAAATGTAGTTGAAAGTGTTCAAGTATTTTAGATAACATGATCCAGATGCAATATGTACAATGACATCCTATTTCTAGATTTGAGTTCCTGTACTCTGTCTTCCATGTATTCTCATCATCCATCTCTGCAGAGACTGCTTAGAAAAATGAGATGTAGTTTAATCACCGTGTTTTGGGCTCTCAATTCTTAGTTTTGGTAGTTTTTGAAAGAAATTGGGATCCTGGGAAAAAGAAAACTTTTTCCACTTCTGTTAGCTATAATACTTTGGAAGGGAAACAGCCATTGCATTTTATTAACCCCACTGGCTTTAAAATTATTTTTTTTTTAAAAAAGTTTTAAAACTGACAGCAGATTTTATTGATCATATATTATGATTTCATTTGTTTCCCTAAGAGTATGGATTAGCAAATCACAATGTCCTACAGTCAAAAGTGAATTTTTTTTTTTTTTTTGGTATGAAGAATTACTCAGAATATCAGAACAGAGGAACAATACAATTTAAAGTCCTAGTTATTAACATCTTCATTCCAGCATAATTCTTTATTGGTCTGTAAGACTACTCTTAGATCTTAGGTCCTTTGATGTGAGAAGTTTCACACTCTGCACATCCTCCTGATCTCCCTTTCTTGTTCTGACCAAGCTTCCCTGACTTGTTCCTCCTTTCCCCAATTTTCTGCAATCTCTTCATCTTCCCATCAGAGGCCACTTCTTCCCAATATTCTTACTGCTAAATCGAACTCCTTATTTTTACCTATTCTTCCTTCAGGGGTATAATGAATTCATTTATTCATGCTTATGATTTTTCTCTCAATATCCCTCTCACTAATGCATTTCCTTTGTTGCTATCATTTCTCTTCATTCTGCTCATGGTAATTGCTCTAGCTATTATTTTTCTGAACTTCTTTTTATTTTCTTTTTGTCCATCTCCTGTTTCTTGTTCTTTATTTCATTCTCAAGAACAGAAAAACAGCTGTAGTAGATTATGATAAAGATCCACTTAAATTAGTGCTGAACTGAGGACTGTTTAAATATATAGTGTTTGTCCCACGTTCAATAAATCTCAAAATAATAAATTTTGTACACTTAGTAAAGCCAAGAAAATGCCTAGTGAATTGCCAAATTGTGTTGCTGCTATGATTTTGTTTGTGTTTGTCCTGATTTCAGGTGTGATAGAGTTTACTTTCTTCCTAGTAGCTAGCATAGTTCAGTGTTTTGTATTTAGTATGAAGTTAATGTCAATAACATGCTGATGTTTTACTTGTTGCTCAGTACTGTTTGCCCTAAGTAAAGGAATTCTGTGTCCCATGCTCCACCAATGAGGAAGTATGCAAGAAGCTGAAAGGGATCATGGCCAGGACAGCTGACCCAAACTGACCAAAGAGATATTCCGCACCACAAATTATCATGCTCAGTATGTAAATGGAGGCACGGCAGTTGTTTAGAAGGTGGTGAGCAATTGTATTATGCATTACTGTTTATTTCTTTCCTTGAGTTTTGTTTCTCTTTCTTGTTGTCTTCCTTCTAATTACAAGTATTATTTTTAGTAGTATGAGTATATTTTACTTTATTTAAATTATTAAACTGTTTTTATCTCAGCCCATAGATTGACCTTTTTCTGATTCTCCTCCTCATCCCACAGTGGTGGAGGGTCCAGAAATTAGGGAGGAAGGAGCCGTATGATACTTAGGTGCTGGCTGGGGTGGACTATGACATCAGTCTTAAAATGCTGAGAGTGCAGTTAGTATAATTTCTTTTAACTTATATAAACCAAAATGAGACAAAAAATTAATCTTTTCTCAAAACAGACCCAGAGCCCATATTTATCACTCATGTTTCAAACTCGGATAGCCTTTAGACATCTGAATTCTGCCTTTCACAAAATTAGTCACTAGACTGAAGGCATTCAAAGATCTCAAAAAAAGAGCCATAACACTTTAAAAGCATCAAAGGGCCATAAGTACACAAAAGAGACAAGCTTCAGTGTGAGCTTCTTTCAATCAACCCATATGATAAATATGAGGGTTCTTAGTTCTCTCTTATTACCTGGATGTGCTACCTGGGAGCATTTTTTATTTACCATTGGATAAGAAGACATACAGTAGCTGGCACAAGTTAATGTTCTCACTCCTGTATATAAGAGTAAGTTATTAGTCTTCCCATTCCTTAATCATCTCAGAAAAATGTCCTTAAGTTCTTGAAGTCAAAGAACCAGGGCAATCTTTCAACACCAACTTTGTATTTTAGGACCAAATATCAAGCTGCTGAAGACATAGAATTGGAAAAAAAAAAGAAAAAAAGCAGGGCAGTCAGGCATATTCTCGCTATCAAGAGAATTGGGAAAGATAAAGCAAAATAATTCTCTTTGTTATTAGGTGGAAGTTAGTAGTTGCAGAACTACTTGCAGAAGTTTTCAACTTCTAAAAGTAACTGCACTTCATACTCCAATGTAGGCAGTTGCTGACTTATAGCAATGGTTTGTGCCTCTGAAGGCAAAGTGAGCTGCAGAGGGATGTTGTGGACATAAAGAACTGACAGCAGAAACAGTACTCACTGCCTTCATTGAAGAACTGAGCATCTACACTATTAAGCTGGGTTAAACACAGCCATTTCAAAGTCTTCTCTGCTAAAAAGGCATAAAAGGGACATAAATTATATAATTATAATATTAAGATGATAAAATCTAATAGTCTGAATCAAACATAGATATTTGTCAATTTATGTGTTTGTTTCCCCTCTTTTCATGTATTGTTAAATGTTTTCAGGTCTTATTCAGTGTCATTGATGATAGTATTTTTTAGATATTTCCTCTAAAAAAGGTAATTGACAGAGTATTAACAGTGAACTTTATCTGAATCTTAGGTATTGCTTGTGCATTTTTAAGTAACCAATTGCCTTTAATATAGAAGTAAGATCAAGAGAAAGAGCTGAGGCTATTTCTACTCTATTTCAAAACAATGGGCTTTGCAGTTATATAAATCTTTATCTAGGCTGAAAAGGCAGTATCAACAAATAACAAAAAATTAATGTTATGTCCCTCTCCTTCATCTCTTTGAACACAGTGGACTATTCTCAGGTTGTTGGTGCCAGCAGTCATCTTGCTGTTGGGGAACTGGAAGCATGTCAGGGAGCAGATTTGGGTTCAGAGGCTCTGCCAGTTTGGCCTGGCCCAATGCCACCATCAAGCCAGTGACAAGCATTTCTAAATCCTGATATTGGCTCCAGTTTACCCTTACCATGTAATGCCAACATCACAAAAAGAAGCCCACATGTAACTCTGTTTCACATGTAGAGAAAGGCAAAGAAGCATTGTTACAAATACTCTAAAGAGGAAGATTTTTTTCAGGCTTAAAGGATCATTGAAGTGTGTCTTTTTGTTTGTGTGCCTACTTTCTTTTTGAATTGGGACTTCTAAAGTATTTGTTTATGCAGCTTTATCACAATTTTCTATATTGGTTTCTTGGTGTGTTGAGTAAAAGAATCAGTTCAGCTTCTAACCAAATAGTTATACTTATCCAGGGATATTTTTTCTGCCAAAGGGCAGCTGTATTGGCTGCCTGCAGTTAGAAAATCCTTCCAACATATGTGCTGATCTCAAACACTGAATTAAGCTGCAGTACTGCCCTTTAAAGAACATTCACTATTTCAACAGTACGAATGTGCAGATGACTATATATACTTTTCAATAAAATTCTTCCTCTATTGGCAACAAACCCCCTTTCTTACACTTAAACTCTATTTGTTTTATTGCTTGTTAGTTTAGTTTATAGAAGACTCTACAGAATTTGTATTGCCTCATGGGTTTATGGTATTTTTTTAATTGTGATATAATGTGCCAAATCCCTTGGCAAGGGAGAATTATCATCATGGCTAGACTTTGCGAACGAAGATTTGGGAGGGTTTTACCCACGCTTGCTGCAAGTGGGCTGATGGCTGATAAGGCCAATGCGAGATAGGCACAGCAGAAAGTCTCTGTAGGTGGTGCTGTCAAGGCTCAGTTCTTTCTGTGTTGTCTTTTCTCCTCCAGGCTGATTCTGCATGCTGTTTCAAAGGAGACAGCAGCGTTATAGATTGTGTGTCTCCATGTCTCCTAATTGGAGGCCAGAGTGGACCATTGATGGTGGTCAATATGGCCAAGGCTGAGGTGTTGTTTCAGGCAGTCCTTGTATCTCTTCTTGGGGGTTCCTCTCTTGCAGCAGCCCGTGGCAAGTTCACCACAGAGCACAATCTTAGGGAGATGGTGATCCTCCACAAGGGAGAATTATATTATAGTTTTATAATGCATTTTTTTTGAGGAGCAAAGTCTATGAGGAAAGAAAACCTATGCCCCAGAGTAAAAATTGGTGACCTATTTGGTTCAGTAACATAAGACAAAGAATCTGAACTCAACATTTCCATCTGAACTTCTGTTTTGTCTTCTGAATTGGGACAGTTTACAATTAAAGTTTTATTTTTATATACAACAATTCCCTAAAGTGTACATGGAAGGGAAAGAGTTTTTGTTGTGAATCAGAAAAGATTCTCATACACAAAGAGCTTTAGGAACAGACAGAGAGCTCTTGCAGTATCTTTTGTAAGTGCTGCAGATAGCTCAGATATGCTTTTCTGATTTTCCACTTTTATAGTGAGCAGACACCATGCAGAAAGTCTGTAACTAAGAGCTAGACAAAACATTGAGTTATTGGAATAAGTATAGTCTCTCTCTATGAATTGTAGAATCATAGAACATGCTCAATCAGGACGGCTCCATCAGAATCATTGAATCCAACTTCTGTTTCTGCACAATACACTCCAAGAATCCCACCATGTGCCTGAGAATATTATCCAAATACTTTCTGAACTCAGATGTGCTTGGTACTTCGACCGCCTTCCTGGGGAGCTCAATTACCCTCTGGGTGAAGAATGTTTTCATGATATCCAACCTAAACCTCCCTTGACTCAGTTTTATGCCGTTTCCTATCACTGGTCACAAGAATAAAGAGATCAGTGCCTGCCCCTCCTCTTCCCCTATCAGGAAGTTGTAGACTGCAATGAGGTCTCCCCTCAGCCTCCTCTTCTCCAGGCTGAATAAACCAAGTCACCTCAGCTGCTCCTCATACAGCTTTCGTTTAATGCTCTTCACCATTCTTGTGGCCCTCCTTTGGATGGTCTCTAATAGCTTAATACCTTTCTTATATTGTGGTGCTCAAAACTGCACACAGTATTCAAGGTGAAGCCACACTAGTGCAGAGCAGAGCAAGACAATCTCCTCTCTCAACCATCTGGTGATGCCATTGACCAGGTCCCTTTCCACTCTCCAACTTTTTGTTTCCTAGCCTGTACATACAACCAGGGTTGTCCTGTCTCAGGTGCAGACTCTGGTATTTGTCTTGTTAAACTTCATATGGTAGGTGATTGCCCACCTCACTAATTTGTCAAGATCTCTCTGCAGTGTCTCTCTGCCTCTGAGGGAGTCGACAGCTTCTCCCAGTTTTGTTTCATCAGTGAACTTACTTAATATTCCTTTGAGTCCCAGGCCCAAGTTAGTCATGAAGATGTTGAAGAGAACAAGGTGAAGGATGGAGCCCTGTGGAACCCCAGTAGTGACAGGTTGCCAGCCTGATGTTACCCCATTCATTTGTGACCAACCTGTTAGCCAGTTGCTCACCCATCACATGCTATGGTTATCCAGCTCTATGCTGGACATTTTGTCCAGAAGGATACTGTATAAGACCTTATCAAAAAGTTTGCTGAAGTACAAAGAAATTATATTTTCTAGCTTTCCTAGATCAGCTATGTGGGTTACCCTGTCATGAAAGGAAATTAAATACAACAAGAAGGACTTTCCTCTTATGAAGCTGTGCTGGCTGCAACTGATGACTGTCCTGTCCTCTAGGTGTTTTTCAATACCTCCCAGAATAATCTTTTCTGTGATTTTACCAAGCACTGAACAGATGGGATTGTAGTTTCCAGGGTCCTCTTTCTTGCCCTTCTTGAAAATCTAGACAAAGTTCACCAGATTCCAGTAAATTGGGACCTCTCCAGATTCCCAAGACTGCTCAAAAATCATCAAGAGAGGTTTTGTGATGACATCATCCACATCTTTGAGGGTTCTGGGGTGAATCCCTTCAGGCTCCATATCTCTGTAGGAATCCACCTGGAGTAGCAGATCCTGCACAACATCAAGGTCAACTGGGAGTTGATCATTCTTGCAGTCATGGTCCTCCAGCTCAAGGCACCGAGACCCTCTGGGTCTATCATCCATGTTGAAGACAGAGACAAAGACAGTGTTAAACACCTCAGCCTTATCTCTGTTTGTGAGGTGACCATTCCCATTCTGTAATGGGCTGATGATATTTCAATGCTGCCTATTTGCCATATATTTGCAAAAGCTCTTTTCATTTTCCCCCACATTTCTGACCAGATTGAACTGCAGTTGAGTTGTGGTTGCAAGAATTTTCTCCCCCCAGCGGCAAGCAGCATCTCTGAATTCTTCCAGTGTAACCTCACCTTGCTTCCACAGGGCATGCACCTTCCTTTTTCACCTTATTTCCAGGAGAATATTCCTGTTCAGACAATCCAGTCTTCTGCCTCCCCTGCTTTACTTGTGATATTTAGGAATTGCCTGGTAACAAATGAAGTAAAAGAAAAGATTAAAATCTACATTGAATTAATTATATCATTATTTTTATATTTTAATGCTGATCAAATTCAATAAATCTATTCTTGGATGTCTGTCCACGGACAGAGATCTGCAGTTATGTGTGTTTTTCCTCAAATTATTTCCAGATCACATGCTCATTTTGTCAAGTTAATAAAGATAATAAATTATAGTATACACTGCCCAGTGGAGAAAGTTATTTACCTTTGCTTTATTGACATTTTTTTCCTTAGCCACCTTAAAGTATTCGTGTTTCAGTCTCAATAAATGGTGAATCTAATAGTAAGTCTGCACCACTCCTGCAGTGCCAGGAGACTTCAGATACAAGGACACAGAGTCAAATAAAGTAGGTCAACTCTGCTATAACTATGATTTTCTATAGTTTTGCTTCTGTTGATGGTTTTGGATTTATTTCCTTTGTTACTTACCTAGTGGAAATTACTTTTTGTCCAAAGCTGTACATGTGATAAGTTAATATGCCCTGAAGAAAATACTGCTGTCATTATTTAGTTTGTGTCCTTCTTCCTTTTTTTATTTTTTTTTCTTCCAGCTTTTCCTCTCCTTTATGCTTTGATTTTGTTTCACACTATGACTCATTGTGTTCTGGAGACAATAAGGTAGTTGGAGGTATAAGCTATATTTTTCTCTAATACTTTACTGGCCTATTGAACTCTTCAAGGAATAGTATTGCTGAAATTATTAAACAATACCATATATTAAACAATGTAAATGACAATATGATTTTCAGGTGTACTTTTTCTCTTTTAGACTAGAAGTTGAAATTAAATCTGACTTTGCAGCTTTTCTTTCAATGCTTATAGAATTTCATTTGCAGTCTATCAGTGTGTCAGCTTATACCGCCCCACTGAAGTTCCCAGTGAAATCCTGAGCTTTGAATACTACCAGAGTATCAATGAGAATCGTGATATATCAGAGATTCTTAAATATTCTTGAAACTTTCATACTGTTTTATTGATGCTTGAATGGATCATGCAGAGAGACAAATCTGAATGATATTGTGCTTTTAAGAATATCAGTTGTCTGTTGTGTTATGTCATTACTCAGTAACCAGGACCTTTTACTTTTTAAAGAAAAAAACAAAACAAAACAAAACAAAACAAAAAACATTTATCATGAATAGAAAAAAATATAGGGGAAATGAAGGGTAATTAATTAAATTATTAGTAGCTAAAGTGGTTAAGTCATAAATGAAGGATGTTACAACTGAACTCCTTTCTGAAACTACCTGCCATATGTACAGGATACTCACAGCATTCATTGCCACTCACCATACTATACTCTAACTAAAAAGGGAAAATGTCATAAAATGCTCAACATGTGGTTTCTATAAAACTTTACAAATATGTTCTAATACCCATAGATATGAATGTCCTAGTGAATATATTTGTTCTTATTTTTCATGCTCACTTTATGCCACATGGTGGCTAAGTAACTTGTGTTTTTTCCTAATCAACAGTCAGTGGAAAACTCCTAATTTCCTCAGGATATGTTGTAATTCAGCCTCCATCTTCCAGGACAAATTCAGCACAGCTATTTTTAGAAGAAAAAAAAAGTCACTTGATTACTGCTATTCTGGAAATGTAACAGCCATCAGCAGACAGAAACGTCTATTTTCCATCCAGAAGATAAAAGTAGGTCAAGCAGCATTTTTTTCATGCAGACAACATTCAGTAGTTCAGGCTGGGGTGAGAGTTTGGCTGCCACTTATCACTCTCAAGGTTTTAAGCAAAAGCCAGTTGAGTTTTGTTAACATTGTTTTTCTTACAGTTCTGTAATGCCTTTTCATTAATGACTGCACTTGTTCTTCCTGAAGCAAAATGTATAATCTAGAAAAGCTCTTAGCTGACATATCTATCTCTTTGATACAGTTCCAAAGGATTTGCATACTCGAGGTACACACCATTTTGGTATTTCATTCCAGGCTACCTCACAGCTAAACAAAGTGCTTAAGTTTTGTTACTGAGGTCAGGGCCAGTGACCAGTGTGCTTGCTAATCATTTAAAGGGCTCCATTGCATCTGACTCCCTGAATGGCTGCTTTTGGCCAGACACAAATTTAGGAGACTCCACTCATGTATTCAGCTGTTAGTAGAGCTGCACTCCAAAGGATCCAGCAGCAGTGACTTTTTCATCTCTGGCAGTGCTTTTTGTCCAACTGCTGAGAAAAAAACAAAACAAAACAAAACCCCAAAAAAGCACCAAAACATCCCCCCCCCAAAAAAAAACCCCAACCAACCAAAAAAAGCCAAAAAAATCAAAACAAGACAAACAAACAACAAAAAAGGCAGAATCTCAGGGTCATTTGAATAACGTGGGTTGGAAGGGACCTTTAAAGGTATTATACTGCGTGTCCCTGCACTGAGCAGGGACACCTTCAAATAGACTAGGTTGCTCAGAGTCCTCTCCAACCTGACCCTGAATGTTTCCAGGGATGATGCACGTACTACCTCTCTGGGCAACCCATCCCTGTGTTTCACAACTCTTATCATAACAGTTTTCTTCCTTATATGTAATGTAAATCAAACCTCTCTTTGTTTAAACTATTACCCCTTGTCCTATTAAAACAGTCTGACCTACTAAAAAGTCTCACCCTGTCTTTCTTATATGACCCTTTAAGATCTGCAATAATATTGTGTGTTTCCTGGTGTTTGTAAAATCAGAAAATATTTGCCTCTTTATAGCTCTTTTGGTTTCTTTTTTTTTTTTTTTGCTGTTATTGTTCTAGTAAGTTTGGGGTTTTTTTAAAAGTAGCAGTTAAATGACTGGTAATTTCGTTTATTCTTCTGTGGAAAATTTTGAAAACTGCTAATTTTGCCTCAAATAAATTTATTCTAAGGGGAATCTGGTTTTATTTAAAAACCTTAGTTGTGGTGGAAAAGTCATGAAGTTCTGTTCAGTTTTCAAGATGTCAATCTCACATCACATATGTGAGATCACAGTTTTGCAGCATCCAGAATAAACAACTGGTTCAGGCTAATGAGATCCAAAATAAACTAATACTGAACTTTAATGTTATAACCTTTTTTTTTTTTTTTTTTAAGTGATATATAATAAGGAGTGGATGGATCACATTACATTGCAAATACTGTATACTGTAATCTGCAGCTACTGAAAGAATTTCCATATGACACTGTGCTATAAATAAACCAGAAACTATTTTTTTTTTAATTTTTCTTTGAAAAAGAAGGGGGAAAAAACAGTACAAGAGATTCTCATTGTATTTATTTGTATGTGGCAAATTATACTAAGAAAAAATAATTTTTTTCCCACTTGATTATTTGCTACATAAAGCACTTCCAAAAAAAAAATTCTTATATCCATTTGCTGTTGGGACATTTCCAGTCTTCTGTGATATTGTTGGAAATGGGGAAGTTTAAAATGGAAGCTTCTGTTCTAGCAACTCTATGACTTGACAGAGAAATAAAAGCCTTTTACAGAGAATCCATTTGTATTCACTCTGGATTTGAAAATTATTTCCATTCACTGACAGCTCTGGAATCTGTGTACTTGTAAATGCAAGATGTGCAGATGTCAGGAAAGGCTGCCAAGAGTCTGGAAAAGCAGCAGAAGCTGGTGTTGTCTGGTTTGATCAGGAAGGGGTTGACAGTCAGACAGTGAAAAGATCCATTTTGTGTGACAAGAAATATCTCCATATATGGAGCATCGATATGTGTGATCCTTACTCTTTCAGAAATGAATGCAAGTGTGCCCATGAGGATTTGACTGCATATTTAGAATGGAAAAAGACACTGTGGCCTAGAAGATCAGCAAAGACAATGTCAAGTGAGCTAAAATAATAAACACATTGATGCTGGAATTGTTGCTTTTGTTCTTCATTCATATTCCAGTTGCTATAAATACAGTAATTTTTTAACTAGGGAAAGTAGGGAACTCTTTGGAAAGTATTTCATTTGGTGGGAAGACATTGCTTCATTTCGGCTGCACGGATAGACATTAGTTTTGTCCTTGGTTCAGTTCAATTACATAAATATGGGAAATACTTGCCAATAAATAATTCAGTGCAATTTGTTAAATAGTAAGTGTAAAACTAAATATGTTACTAAGGCTACTTATTACCTAGTCTTTTTCTGTTGTTTTACAGAGGCGACATTACTGACCTGGAAATGTTAAAAGAATTTTTGCTTTCAATAGTTGTTTAATTTCTAAATTTTTTGATCTGTAGCTTTAGGTATTTTTTTAAGTTCCTACATGCTAATGGAGCTACCTATGAAACATATGAAATTAAAACCAGACTTGTTTGTTTTTTACTCTCAATGAAATTTAAATTACAGAACTGAGATTGTAATGAGAAAAATATGGTATATTGGCTTATTATCTGATGTAAATCAGCCTTAGACTGCAATTCTCATTAAACAGTAAGCGAAGGCATTGGTATAATGGTATAGAGGGAATAACCACTGGCACACAAAATATCTGAGGAGACCTATGCATAGTAAAGATTGGTCCTTCTGCGAGCTCAGTTATTGACTCTACCCCTAGAGGAAAGGCAAGAGGAGACTCTGAGGCAGAAGGCTGGAAGAAGTAGTCTCCTGGCACCAAGAAAAAGGCTCCTCCTACACCTGAAATTCACACCTATTGAAGAAGTTCACTGCCCTCAAAGCTGAGGAGAAACTAACTGTGCTTTCATGCAGTGCATCAGAACCCTGAATCATGAAGGTGCAGCAGAGGAAAGCAACAGCTGATAGCAGTGAATGACTCCCTGCTGCAGGTGACAGAGGCTCCTGACCTGACCTGCTGGATCGAAAAGTTTGCTGCTTTTCAGGGCCTCGAGTTTGGGTTGTTGTGTAGTGACTGATGAAGCTTAACTTAATCCAAAAATCTTCTTTCAGTAAAATTCTTTTTGCTAATTTTAAGTAATAACAGCTTATTTTTCATGTGTTTTGGCATAAGTTTCCTTTCCTTGTGTTCTAGGTCCATGCAGTTTGTACTATTGAGTCATAATTACTTTTGAACTAGGCTTGACTGTATTTCAGAGCAAGATTAGTTATAAATATTGGCAGTTTGAAAGTAATTGAGCCCTGATGAAAAGCAAAGTGACATAAATTTTTCCCACATTTCACATATAAGTTATGATATTATTGATTATTGGCTTCCACTGTACTACTAATATATTTCCCTTTTTTTCAGGTATTTCTATTTTTTTGAAAAAATGCATTTCCTTAATATGCCTGAATTCCAGTTTCAGTCAGCAGAAAATAATTAGAAATGTTGAGACACACATTCCTTGTGCATAAACTAGAATGAAAAGGTTATGGTAGTCTGAGGAAGAATGTATGGGTATTTAGTTTTAAGTCTTCCCTGGTTTTATATCAACAATGTATTCTTATAAAATTATCACTGTACAGCTATAATATATCATTACACAGATTGTAACACTGTTTTTTATAACACTGATGTAAAGATTAGCTACATAATATGTAGGATTTTAAACAAAGGAATGCATGATATGATCATTTAAATAATTGCTTCCTTTGATATTTTGAGGATGTGTGTGCTTACTAAGTGAAGGAAATAAACATTCATGTTTAATTTTTAAAATTAAAAAATGTGTAAAAGTGATGTTAAATAATACATGTAACATTAATAATACAACTTTACAGAAGAATAAGCATTTTAGCATGAAAACAGTCCTGCATCCAGTTTAATTCCTAAATTGGGATTAATGAGAAATTCCAGTTTTCGCCTGCAGTGATTAGATGGAATGACCCACTTACTTTAAACAAATCTTCATTCAGTTCTTGACTGCATCATCTAAAAATAAATAAGCATTCAATTTATACCGGCTATTTAGGTTCCTTTCAGACGTAAGAGCAAAAAAATCCATTTTGAAGACTGATTCATTAATTCTTAGATAGCAGAAGAAAGAGTAGGAGAAAAGTGGGAAACAGAGGCATGGAAAAGAGCAGCCACCAATGTGAAGTCTTCTTTCTTTTATTCTTTAAGGATGAGACTTATAAGGTCCATATTTGAAACAGCAGTTGGTCTAACAGCAGAGTATTGCTGTTTCAGTGATTATAAAGAAAGCCAAGAATGCTGAATTTGAACTTACTAATGGATTAATTTTAGGTAAGATTCTTAAAATAAATGAATAAACATTCAAAATTTTAAATGTCTTAAAGGTACAAAGGTGAAAGCATGGTGTGGAAAATGTAACTTCTGAAATTTTTTATTCCTTTTATACATCCAACAACCCCTTTCCCCAGTGGCTGAACTGTATATTGAACTTTTCAGTACTGAAGTTTGTTGTCTGTTTCCTTGGTACAGGAAAGCCATTTTAGTATATTCAAGGCTGTTACAAGGAGGTTTTATTATTTTCACAAGAACTGTTCAGTCTAAGGCTTTTATATATTTATATACATACATGTATTTGAAGATGCACATACAAATAAATTAATAATTCTGTATATAATGATAAATCTATGTAACTTTAAAGGTACATAAAAAATTATAAGGTGGTTTAATTATACTTGTTTGTTGCCTATAAACTTTAGATTGAGGGACTTTTCTCTTGGCAGCTGAAAAATAGAGAGATAAAAGGAGTAGCTGTATTGCTGGCAAGGCACTCACATTTATCATCATCCTGAGCTGACATTGTGGAGCAAAGTCTCAATACATATTTAATTAAACTTCTTGTTCTTCCTCAAATGAGGGCTTAGGANAGGGAGGATTATCCTGTTTACCACAAGGCGCTTTTATTTTAGTGAGATCTGGAGTTAACTTTTATTGCTTTTACTTTGTTAGAATTAGAATCAGAAATAAAGCTTTAATTTGATATCTTAAAAGCAAATGAATGTAACTAAATTAGAATCCTCATAAAACTATAGTAGCAAGCAGATAAGAGAGAATTACCACTCTGTGAATGGAATAGCTCCTTTCTGAACATCACAACTTGCACTGCATCCCAAACTGAAGCACAGCATATAATAGAAAAACTGAATTTTTGGCTGCTTCAGCATAAATACAAATATGTTGTGAGTTATTCCAGTTTACCACAAAAAGCAACATAATGGAACTGCACTTATAGGTTATCTAAATACTGAAAATATCACCTTACACTGAATGTAGACAGCTGCCACCAATAATATTCTTTTTCCTTCAACACCTTGAATTCAAGGCTCACATAGGTGAATAATTATTTTTGACACATAATTTCAACTGATATTTTTTAAATTATATTCTGCACTAACCAACATCCTAAATAAAGAGCTCAGCCTATCCTCAACTTGCTTGCATCTGCTCCAGTAATAACTGTGGCACCTTGACCTTTCTTTTCCTTGTTGAAGATAGATTTTCATTTTCAAATATCCCCAAAATCTTGATATAATACAGCGAACATTTTAATGTTTCCTGCCTGTCTCCTGGATGATAAGAGCTGCCAGTGATTTCTGTAAAGCATTTACATGTAGATGTATGGGAATGGATGCTTATTTTTAGGTGCATGTCTGAACACTTTTTCCTCATCCTTGAGCCCAATACACATGTTTTTTGTCATTACCAGAAGGCAGAGACTGACTTTGTACTGAGTTGGCAGTGCAGGGACTCAAGACTTGTCTGTGGTTCTCCCAATCAAAGCTGATTGAGGTTTGGTTTAGCAGTTGGGCAGTGGTTAGTGATGCCTTCTTTACCTATTTTAGCCTAAGTCCTGGGAATATCAACCCCAGGGAACCAGTGTGCAACTAACAACAGCCCCTTGGGGTAACAGGACTGGGGCAGGGAGCTGGAGGTAACTTTCACACTTCAACCTGGAACCAGTGAAAAGAAAACAAAGTATTTTATGAAAACAGAAAAAATAACCACAAGCAGACCACAAGATTAAAGAAAGTATTGGTATCAGCATCATGTTTCTCTGAGTCAGAGGAGAAAGACTCCACCGTTGAATTAACACTACTCTCAGCAGAGAGGGCAGAGCACTGCCGGCTCATCAGAACATCCTTTGCCATCCATTTCTTTTCAAGAAGGAACTATGTTGACTTTCAGGTCCCGAGGAACATTTCTTAGATGTGAGCACCACACCAGAGAGCATGGATTGCTACTAGGAATGACAAAGAGGTGGTTTTTTGAATAGAAAATTTTGTTGTATTTGTTAGTTAGGATTTTCTGCATTAAATAATCTGGAAACAGTGTGAAAACAAATCCTTATCTCTCTGTAGGAGGTGTATTCACTTTTGTTCTCTAGAAAATTCTGAAATGTAAAAATTCCTAGGTATGTAATAGGCTTCCTCCCTTGCAGTTATAATCCAGCGGAAAGAAATTTTCCATAGTAAAATCTATATAGTTTTTGATTATATGATTACATACAACCCAAATAACTTTGGTTGAATATTTCCTAGCTGAGTGAAACATGTCCTCTTCCAAGTTAGTTTGTAGCTTATATTGCATTCTTTTATGCTTCTGAATCCTCTGGTACTAAGAGTAATTAATCTGGGCCTCAGATTCAATCTTCCCCAGGAAGTGTTTTAAATGAAACCAATGCAACTGCTGTGATTCAAAGAAAGCTGAAAGCTTATTCATGGTCTGAGCATGACTACTGAATTGTAGTTACCATAAATTTAGGTGTCATTTAGTCCTTTTCCAGTTGATTTGTGAATTGTGATAGAGCTTAGTCAACAGCTAAGCGCCTAGGTGCTCAGATATAAGTGCCTGTGTGTGTACTTGTCTGCAGATAGCTATGGCATTGCACCCAGGAGGCTGTTCAAGTATTTATGTTTAGCTACAAGATTTAATTGCTTAGGAGCAGAGGCACAATTTAATTTGCACACTCTCAGGCTCAGCGTTAGAGAACAGGCTTCCTGACTGACTCAGTGGCCAAGATCATATACAAAGCCTTATTTTTAGAACTCAAAACACATAAATTAACATTAGATAGAATCTTCATATGAAATATGATGTATCTGATTTTCACCTGTAAGAAGATAGTAATTTTGGGATAACTTTTGAGAAACTGAATGCATTTGTTGTGTGGGTATGCACACGCATGCGTGCACACAAATATATGATTTAGTTTCTTAAATTAAGAGCTTTGATATATGCTACACCTTAGAATATATATATGGTAAAGAGCTTAATGATAATGTGACAAAAAATGGATCCTCATACAACCTTACAGATGTTCATTGAAGAACATATAACCTTGCAAAAATCAAATCACCGTTTAATGTTTTTGTAATCTTTTGATAATTAATTCTTCTGAGAAAATCATATTTTGTTTGAAAAAGGTTTCTTATGTGTCTGCAGACAGAAAAGGAAAGGCTGCAGAGTATCCTACAGTTAGTACTCTCATTATGTGGATGGCAAATGTCTTTCTCTGCATTAGGGTCTAATCACAGATACCTCAACTCAGAATGTGAAAGCAGTGGGGACAACACAGAAGGCTATGGAATTTAATGTATTCTTCTTCCCAACAAGAGTTTGTTATAAATATCCCACAAAAGAGAAACAAAAAAGACCACCATTTTCATGTGTCCTACTGACTCTTTGTAAGAGAAAATCTCAGTGAAACAGTAAATTCGTCTGCCAGTTTGAGGGCAGAGCTGAGCTACTAATATGCATTTACACTCTCTGTGGTGGGAAGGATTGTTTTGTGGCTCTGAATTGACAATGGAATAATACAGAAAAGAAGAACCAAGAGAAAACGGAAAAGAATAAAAGAGAGAAAGTGCATCAAAGCAGAGATCAGCCAATATTCTAGTTGCCACTTCATTGTTGCATGACATTATAAGAATAAGCAGCATGCTGTCAGTTCCTCAGATCAAATCAAACAACCTTTCTCCTTTACCATTGTGAAAGGTACTCAGTAACATTGTCATGGTAGTTGCCAGAGAGTAGCACCATCAATTCCCACCTCATCATTGGCTAATCTAGGAGTAGATATTTTGCGAACATGTGAATTTTAAGGTGTGTAAAAGAACTTGTTGATAGAAGAGAAAGTAGTGATAGGTCAAAAAGGATCACTAAGGTTTTCAAAAACTTGAAAATGCTTTTTATAACACTCAACCCTTATTGTCGGCCAGAAGGCCTCAGGACTGCTGACCAACATCGTCTTTTCTCATTCCTCAATAATCCAACTTCTTCCGTTTTTCTTCCATTTAGAGGTTTGTGTCAGTCTCTGATTTCATGCATCATTGCTGAATTGATTAATCTTAATAAAATCCATATAAAAACACTATAAAATTCAATCTTTTCCCTATCAAGATGTTTATGCATTTATTTTCTGTATTAGTATTTTTAGTTTTCTAGAATTTTAATTTTAATTCCTTGTGTTTACCATTTTCTGAAAGTATGTTAAATATGCATTCAAACTTTTTCTCTAAATTAAAATATAGTACCTTACTAAGAACATAATAAAAATATTTTTAAATTTTGTATAGAATTATGTTATTACATCTTCATTTTCTTAAAACTGGAAAATAAATTATTAGTAATTATCCATAATTTGCACAAAGAGATAAAAAAGTGATCCCAGAGCTGGCAATAGGCTTCTTTTCAGAAAATTGGCTCAGAGTTGTCCCATTTTTCTGTAACCCTCTTCCTTAGGGCTCAGATATCCATAATTTATGCCCTAGTTTGGTGGCATATTGCTCTGTGACCTTGACCCAGTTTTAGTTACAGTTGTTAACTTGTGAGAAAGTCTATGAAAGAAAGATATGTAAAACAAGTAAAAGCACAGACAGAAGTACAATTGCTGAGACAGTATTAGCAACTCAGTGATTCACAAGAAGAAATACTGATGTGAAAGTTTACAAAAATTCCGAAGATAAAGTCAAAGAATCAGGAGACAAGGGGTCAGAGCCCATGGCGATTCCTCTTGACTGGATGCCTGGCCTGCTGGCTCTCTTCAAGGATAGTGAATGCACTGATATTTAGTTTAGGAGTTTGCTAGTCCTTGTGATTCAACATCTGTGTTAGCCAATAAATATATTTACACTCTTCAGTTGTGCATATTCTGTTTTCAGAAGGCTCTTCAGAATGGCAAATTCTGCCGGGAAGAAAATAATTTGGAAACGATTACCATTACCACATAATTGCAATGTTATCTCTTTAAATGCTTGACAATGGTCAAACATATCACAGAAACAGATGTCTGTGTTACTTCTAGGTAGCCCTTTTGTTATCACAAAATGCAGATGTGTTTCTGTGCTCAAAAAATTTCCTTCAAGTCCAAGCTGAGTGATACTAATGCATTATGTTTATAAACAAAAAGATTCAATATTTAAGTCACTACTGAATTTCTATTTCCTAATGAATGCTAAGGTCATTGTTCAAAATGTGCTGTTCTTCCGCTGACATACTATATTTTACATCTGAATCTCAAACGGTTCTTTAAACAAGGGAGAAAATTTTTAATCAGAAGGAAATAAAACCATAGCAATAACAGGTTTGTTATATGAAAGTTTCTCTAATTGCAGGTTAGGTCCAGATATGGTTAATGGTCTAGACCTTACAATTTGGATGTTGAGGAAGAAAATCAAATTTCTCTTTTAAAGTTATATGTAACACTAAAATAAAAATAAAAAGCACTGTACCATAATGAAGAATCAGACCATGGGAAGCCAAAGTAAAAGCTGGCTTGCAGTTGTGTTGCTTTGCCAAACTATATATACAATACTTATTATCTTATTCACTTTAAACAGCAAATTATAGTTTCCCTACTAAAAGTTCTAGTGCTCATTTAACTCAGAAAAATGAAAACTATCTTGATAAATTAAGTCAATAGAAATGGAAATAAAATGGGGTTTACAATCATATAAATTTCCAAAGACAATCCATAAAACTCTGCATATCATTTATTCTTTTTGAGCACAGGCAATGGATAACTCACAGCTTCTCCAGATTAGATGGTTAATTAGAGGCATTAAATGATTTCATAATTTTATGCTCACAAATATATCCTGGTAGAAATGTTACGTCATGTCCATTTCTGTGTTTATACCTGCATAAAGTACACAGTCATCCTTTAAAAACCGAAGAACCAACAAAATCCGCACTCATTAGGTACAGAGTCTCTCTCCTAAGTGAGGTATTAACTATAATAACAGTAATGTAAAGTAATAAAAATATTTTAGGTGAAACTATAAGTAATCCAAATATACATGCAGACCTTCTAGACCTTCATGATCAAAGTTAATTACTCCTAAGTTTACAGAATAATTGCAGCTATTTATAGGTATATATATATATTAAAAAAAGGTAGAAAAATCACAGTTCTCATTGTATCACCATAACCATAAAAATGCCTTTTCTTGTCTTTTCTATTTGATTTGCCTTCTTTCTTCTGGAATGAAAAAAAAAATCTATTTACTTTGATGGATATGCATACATAAAATTATTTCCCATCCTCATCAGAAATTCAAATTCTGTCTTTAGAAAGCACCATGTGATTTATTCCCAGGAACTGCAGCAAGGAGATAATTTTTTAAACCAATTATTTTTTAAATGATTTTCAGCAGATGCTTTACACTCCTTTCTCTGTCTGATGAATGAAACAAACTTACATGAAACCAACATAGTTCTGTTGTCTTTCAAGACTTTCTGCAAGTAAAACTATAATCTTTCCCCTCCTAATTACTACTGATATATGTTAAAATATACTGTAGCTTTTTTAGGGTTTTGACACACTGAACCTAAAGTAAAGGGCTCTTAAATGGCTCTGTGCTCCCTTTTCTATAAGGTCAAGTAATTTTCTTAATGACTTTTGTCAGCTGTATTAACCTTCAAAGACTACTTCTGTTTAGTGGAGTTAGTACAGTTAGACCTGTAAAGACTAATTTATTCTCTGATTGTACTCCTGCTTCTAGGCAATCAGAATTTTGCTTTGTTTTGCTAGGCTACATCAATTTAACCTGAGCATGAGTTTGACCTACTTAATATTACTGGAGTATTGATGTGACCCCTCAGAATGAAAGGTTTTCTTCTTCCAAACACTGAGTGGCAGGTAGGAATTAAATTACTAATAAAGCAAAACAAATGACAAATTAGGGAAAAACACACAGTTTTTAAAGTGCAAACCAAGGAATTGGAATTGGCATGCAAACGCCTTTAGAAAAGTCCTGATGTTTTATAAGAGTCTGATGAATCATTGGATACTGCCTACATTAGCCCAATTACCTCTGTGTGGATATGTGAGATATCAAGATATAAAATTAAGCTTTATAGTCAGTGGAATCATACCACAGAGCTCTCTTTTCCTGAGGTGACACCAACTAGTATAGTGCAGACAGAAAACAGGTTTTGTGACTTTATAGGGTGTGGTGTAAAATGTGCACAAAAGAAAAGAGCTAGGCTGCCAAGGGAGTGAGATTTCTGAAGGAAATTCTGTAAAAAAAAGCACTCATAGTTGTAGATCACTGCAGAGAAAGTGGGCATATGACAAGGTCTGCTCTTTGTGGCATCAGAAGACGCTGTGAAGAATGTGAACACTATGATGCCAAAACCAAAGCAGTAAAAAGAATGAAATAGAATCAAATCAAATGGTATTTAATCAAATAGAATAGAATATTTAAAATACGCACAGTCACCTACTAAGATCATCTAGTCTAACTGCCTGACCTCTTCAAGACTCATCAGAAACTTAAACAAGATATTCAAGGGCATTGTCCAAATGCCCCTTAAACACTGACAGGCCAGGGGCATTGACCATCTCTCTAGGAAGCCTGTTTTAGTGTTTGACCACCATCTCAGTAAAGACATGCTTTCTAACATCCAGTCTAAACCTCCCCGTGTGCAGCTTTGAACCCCCCCCACATATACCAGGGAGAACAGATCAGCACATCCCTCTCCATATCCCCTCCTTGGGAAGGTATGGAGAACAATGAGATTACCCCTCACCCTCCTTTTGTCTAGACAAGCAGTAAGTCCTCAACTGTGCCTCACAGAACAGGCCTTCCAGCCCTTATACCAACTTTGTTACCCTTCTCTGGGTGATTTTAAAGGCTTTCACATCCTTCTTAATGTGTGGGGCCCAGAAGTGCACATAGTACTCAAGGTGAGGTCACATTAACATTAAATACGGCAAAATAAAAATCTCATTTGACCAAGTGGTTATACTGTGTTCACTACACCCCAAACTGCAGTTTGCCCTCTTGGCTCCAAGGTACAGTGGTGACTTATACTGAACAGGCTGTCAATCAGAACGCCCAGATTCGTTTCTGCCAGGCTGCTCTCCAGCCACTCCTCTCCCAATTTATAATTGTGCTGGGCATCACTCCGAGGTCCTGAATCCAGCAATTTGACTTGTTAACTTTCACTAGTTAAGCATTGCCCAATGTTCCAATCTACCTACATCAACTTTCAAGGCCTCCTGTCTCTCAAGTGAGTTAACAGCATTTCCCAGTTTGGTATCATTGGCACACTTGTTAATGTTGCATTCAACTCTTGCATTTAGATCATTGACAAAACTTTTGAACAAAACCTTGTAGGAGGAAGGAGCTACCAAGATTGGAAAGGCAATATCTGAAAATGAACCTTCATCGATGGAGGGACAAGTGTGTGAAGAGGATTGGACTGTTTTTCACTATAATGGACTTCATGTTTTGGGTTTTGTTAAGGGTTTTGCAATTAATGTATAATTCCCTATATGTTCTATTGTAGTTGCTGGAAAATTCCTAATTCCCTAGTGGCCTCAAATCCTACCCTGTGATTGGTTGTTTTTTACTGCATTACAGTATATTCCCTATATTGTTATTCCAACCCCTTGTTTTACATGCTCCTCCCATGCTCCACACTAACTCCACTCCAGTTACACTCCCTTCTGGAAAGTTCTAGCTGGACCCTATAAAAGGCAGAAGCCATTTTAATAAACTGCCATTTCTACCTCACACCTCAGAAATGTGACTTCTCCTTTCTTGATCCAATGTCAGAGCTGTAGAACTGGTCCTAGAACTGAATGCTGAGGAACACTAGCCAGATGTATGCCTATTCGCTACAACACTTTGAGCTCTGCCCTTCAGCCAGTTCTTCACCCAGTGCACCCAGCATCCCTATTCTCAGCTTTCCCTTGTAGGAGACATGCTGCAGTCACTTTCATGATCTTTTGTTGGACTCTATCCAGTATGCCCATATTTCTTGTACTAGAGCCTGGAACTGGATACAGTACTCCAGTATGTAGCACAAGGGTACTCTTAGCCACCTTTGTCTCAAGGGCACTTATCTTTCTAATGTTCAACTTGGAGCACTGGGAGCAAGGACTCCCAGGCCCTTTTTCACTGAAATACTTTCCAGATAGGCAGCCTCTGTGCATACTGGTGCAGTATGGGTTGTTCCTCTCTGTAGCGGTTGGGCATGGTCCTCGTTTGTGGGGGAGGCAAACAGGAACATTTATTAAAGTTACAACATACAATATATAGGTTCAACGAGTAAATATTCATCTCAGGGGCTGGTTTTATGCTAAACATCGGAGGAGATATTACAACTAGGAGATTACATTATGGTTGCTATGGAAGGCATTCAAGATTTTTATTCAATTTATTCAAGAATATTCAAGAGGTCAGTTTATATTTAATGAACACGAGACAGAAGAAACAAAGGGATTGATAAGGAGAGTTTCTATCTGGCCTAGCGAATACACAGAAACCCACAAATCTTGTCAAATGCAGGCAGCTTGGAGATACTGAGGCAGCAGATGTCTGCAGACTTGATTGAGTCTTATCAGCCAGGGAGGCTCTTTCAGCATTCTCCCAATACACTTCCCCAAGGCCTCTTTGACTTTCCAGACAGGCCTCTTGAAACCAAGCTATTTTCAAATCCCACACCTCTCCAGGTGCAAGACTTCACAATTTTCCTTTGTTGAACTTCATGAGGTTCCTGTCAGAAAATTTCTTCATCTTGTTGAGGTTGAGGTTCTTCTAGACGGCAGCATGATCCTCTGGTGTATCAGTTTTGTGTCGCTTGTGAACAGTTTGTGTCTTCTTCACAGTTCTTCTTTGTCTCTTCACAGTTTTGTGTCATGTGTGAACTTGCTGAGAGTGTGTTCTGCCCTATTATCCAGTACATTAATGAAGATGCTGAATGGGATTGCACTCTGAGCTACCATGAACTGTGGGTACACTGTTGGTTACTGGCCTCCAGCTAGGCTTTGTGCTACTAACTCTGTAGCTTAAAAAAGAATATCTGTCTTTCCACTGTTTTTGAAAAAGACCCAAAAAACAACAACAACAACAACAACAACAACAAAACCCAGAATGATTTATTTTGTAAAACACCATGCTGTTATGAAAATGTGAAACATCCCAAATGCCTAGAGATGGGTCAAATTAGTCAGATTTATGTTAAAAATAGTAGCATCATATTAACAATGAGAAAAAGAAAGAACACACTGTTGGAGAAAAATGAAAGTAATTTCAGCAGACAAATAAAAAAGACTTCAAATAAAAGTAATGAAAACTCTTCTCAGAAAAATAATTCACATGGAAGAATGCACTCCTTTTTTAAAACAGTATATGGAAAAATAAAAGAAATAATGAATGAAGCAAAAATGTTCATGGATATAGAATTGGACAGTGCATTTTCTTCTTCCCCATAGCTATATAAAGTGTAGTTTGAGGAGCTGTCACTCTTGGGGTGATATGTCAAACCAAATTATATCACAGGTCAAAGAATGTGTATGGCTGAGTAAAAAAGCTGGCAGTGATCTACGAGGAGAAAAGGGCAATGTTACCACTGAATAAGCTGAAGATCAAAAGATAGGATACTCTTCAGCAGAGAGTGTTTTTTATTTTTTTCCTTTTAAATTGAAAGACATTTAAAACTGTTCAGGTTGTAAGAAAAATTCCCTTTAAAATCTTTTAGTCAGAGTACCTAATTAAAATTGGGGTTGCGGGGGAGAAAGATATATGTGTATGCATACATAAACAACACATGAGATTCACTGGTGTCACATGGGTAGATGTAACAGGCACTACTTATGGGAACTGAGAACTGTCATTGCTTGCAATGACAGGATCTTTTTAATCTATTTTCTCATAGCCAAATTTCTACTTAAGTGACTAATAATTGTACTTTTTTATCCTAGTCCTAAGATTATCTAGTGGGGATTTTTGTACATCTTTTCATCATTTAGCACATTATCATTATGAAATGTCTCTACAAATAATTTATTTGCTGCAGGACCATGGATACTATGCAAAATTAATCCTGGAGAATCTTCCCTAGAAACCTCTTTATGAGCTAATAATTGTCACTTCAAAACAATGAAATTAATTTTCCTCTTGGTTTTTTAGGCATCTCATTTCCTTCCATTTGAATAAATGCATATTTCCTTCAGTTTCATTAATAACTTACTGTGGGCATGAAACATCTAAACATCTTCTTGAAACTGAATCGGAGAAAAACATTTTTTTTTTTTTT